>JAULBM010000031.1:2348835-2360533 GCA_032357055.1 Geukensia granosissima | reverse complement strand
TGTCCAGCACTTTACTGTGTCCAGCTCTATACTGTGTCCAACACATTACTGTGTCCAGCACATTATTATGTCCAACACATTACTGTGTCCAGCACATTATTGTGCCCCTACAAAATACTGTGTCCACACTTACCCAAAGGGTCTTTTGTTCACCTTTCACATTTCAATGTGGTGCGGTCGTATCATGCTGTGCTTGCGAAGCACCTCAGTACATAATGCTAAGCAATTCATATTTATAGAACTTTAACAAGCATTTCCAAGATCTATATATCAATTAGCATGCAGAATATATCAAGAAGAATGCAGTTGCAATTGAGTCTTTGATGTCACATACCCACTTTTTGTAAACCGTACAAAACATACTATTTGTAAACTGTACAAAACATTGTGTTGGACAAGAATTGTTCAGCCCTAATCAAATAGAAATATTAGAAGTACAACTGAATGGTAAACACAGTATGGAGTTTGAGGATGAGGGTCCACTGTACATATGATTTTTTAGAAATACATGCATGCACTTACTGCCATTAATTAATGCAATATCATGGACTATTACAATTTCCTTTACAAATTGCAATAACATATAATTGTGTCTTTCTACCTGAATTTTGCAGATAAAAATGACATGACTTTGTTATTGTTTTGTAGCAATGTAAGTTTCTGTGTGTAAGGACAATAAGTGAACACCTAAACATGCAATTTTGCTGTCAACTAGCAAAATCAACCAGCCTAAAACAAGTCTTATACAAGTGTTTTATAAGTTGATTTTGATAGGTGGAGGTCAAAGGTTACCATGCATAATTGTTGTTCAGCCTCTGCATTTTCTTTCCACTAGGTAAGAATATACTTTCTTACTGGGCATACCTACCATGTATATACATTTTGTAAAAATAAAACTGCAGCTGTTGCCTAAATTGAAAATTTTAAGTGGCCAATGCTTTGAGAAATATTCAAATTTGAGGAGAAGTTGAGGTTAAGTTCTGTTTGAAATAGGTCAAGGTCTAGAGGGAGACAAAATACTTTCTTCATTATTTATGAAATTTTCTGATATAATTAATATAAATGTTGCACAAATGTTGTTATTCTTTTTAATGTAAATCTGACTTCCTTACCCGGGGGTTTCAGTGATATTTTCAGTTATTTATGGTAGATGTTTATGAAAGAGAAATGTCTACAAAAACAGATGATAAAAATTGGTCCTTGATTACTGGGGTCTCATATAGAAGTGGGCATTTTTTTCCATTGAATAATCTAAGGAATAAAATACAGGCAAAATATTATAAGCATCATTGATTTTTTTCAAACAAAGTCCTTAAGGATCATCACTTGGGACAAGTTAAGTTCTGTTAAACTTTAATGATATGAAGGGTGTGCAATAACACCAAATAACACTATGAAAAGTCTGAGCAAGATTAAAACAAGGGGTGAGCTCAGCTTCTTCAGAAGGCAATGGCATCCATCTTACTACTCAAAGTTAGATAGTCACAATCTTTGATATTAGCATATTATAGAACAGAATTGAAATTAAGATGGAGGAAGATATTGAGGTCATTTGTGAAATGGATATTTGAGATTGACCAATTCGATATTGATGACAACCGAAAAATAGCAGTAGTGGTTACTTTGATCCTTCCAGCAGAATTCCTTAAATTCAACAAATCAGGAATTCTTAGGACTGCTTGTCAGCAGCATCCCTTAATCCTTAATGCCTCATTGGCTATATTTTAGCCATATTGTGCAGAGAACAAACTTAAATCAAAAACAGGTTATAAAAAAGGAAGTTTTGAGCATTAACCAGACAGACTGCTAAAGAACGAATTCAACCCTGAGATCATAGGGAGTGAAGTTTATACATATTGGAATGCTGACAATATGTTAAAAAATCAAAAATCCTTCAGAAAATTTTTTGTTACAATCAGAGGTGAATGGTTAAAAATTATAGTAAGTCTTTTCCTTAAATTGTGTTTGCCATATTCAAAAAATATGAATAAAATAGAACCAAGGAGGTTATAAGCCTTCTTCATTGAATTCAAGCTTTTTATTTGTCTTTAAGTTTAGGGAGGGTAATAGTAGTGTAATTATTCTGTTATGACATTAGAGCATCAGCCAAGAGACCTAGCTAAGATGTTCAATGACCTTCCAGATAACTGATCTTTATGAATGAAATTCTTTCTCTTTTGTGTTTAAAAGCTATTTTGCCATTCATAGTAGAAAATTGTGTGACAAGAGATTTATCTAATGTTACCTGAGGGGAATAGAAAAATTGTTCATTCTTTCTTTTGTCCATATCTTGATCTTATCTGACTTAGAATATAAAAGAGAATTAGTAATTTGTTCACTATCGTTTGATTTTATCATGTCAGCAAAAATCATATTCTGTTTGATTTTTATCTGTCAAATCCCTCATTTGATCCCCTTTCTCACAAGGAAGTGGTGTGTGGTCAGGGTATTACCTGGTCAACTATGATGAGGCCATGTCCGTATTATGGCCATTTTAGGTTATCAATAAATTGTTACATTTTTATTCAGACATATTTTTGAAGTATAATGGGACCGTGACGTTCCCATGAAACTGAATGTCCGATGTTTGACATCAAAACAGATGCCACTGTTTAAATAACCTTTGTTAATGCAGTTTGTACTATTATATGCAAAAGCAGCCTGCAAGTTTCTTCTTCTTGGAGACGTAACTTAACTTTTTAATTTACCATGTCACATGTTGACGTTGACTCCATCAGTCTGCCAGTCTGTCCAATGGAACTCTTGTATTTGTTTAATCATATTTTGTAATTGAATATTTGCTTAAACCATGTAGATATGCAATGCTTCTATGACTTCGATTTGACTCGAATATCCATACAAACAACATGTTCAAAAGCGTCTGCTTCGACTTGAAAGCTTTCTAAGCTTAACACGTGGATGAGCAATATGCATTTAGGATTTCAATTTTAACATTGATTCCTAACAAAAGGCTAATAGAGTCAGAAATATGTTTAAACTCCTTTTAATACAACCGAAAAAAGTTTTATGTTATGTTGCCGTCGTCGGCGTCTGTAGACAGGTTGGTTACCTCACGATAACGTTTGTTCCATTAAATCGATTCTTGTAATATTTAAGGACTTCGACCTTTTGTACTAGACTGGCAGTCTGCCTCTTTGGTATATGTCTACATTAATGTCCAAATGGAACCAAACTTGACACGAACATCTATGGAAGAATCTTCCGATCGAACTACAAGCATGGCTGCCAAACATAATTCCCTTTTCTGATTGGCAGATTTTTAAAGTCTTAGGAACCACAGCGCCAAATAGAACTAATCTGAACATAAAGGTTCACATAGTTTCTTTATTCGCCCCGATCTGATTACAAACTTTGCTGCCACAGGCACACAGGTATGTTAAGGTGATTTCTTGTGCTTTTGATTGGCTGTTTGTTTGTTTGTTTGTTTTTTTTTTTTTTGCTTCTTCTTCTTGTTGTTTGATATTCTAAATCGCATGTGTAACCAAAATTGACATCGGACGATATCATAAGGATACAGCAAATGAAATATAATAAAATGAACAGTCATTTTCCTATTAAGTAAATAAATTGGCCGCCTCAAGTTTGTGCAGTGGGTCTTAAGTCGATATATGGTTTCTAGATCAAATCTATTGTATCATGGTATCTACAAAAATATGGTAATATCCGATAGCTATTGCGACAAAGGGCTCCCACAAAAGGAATTGGGAGATTCCAGAGGGGCAGACAGAAATCGTTAAGTCTGAAGACAGACAAGACCATGGCCAACAATTCGGACAGTATCTTTGTTGGAACAGTTAAACTATGATTTAGATATCTAGCTCATTCGTCAGTTTAAGGAAATATAAAGCTCAAGACCAGTGAATATAACTGGCCTTTTACAATTTTGTTTTTTTTTTAATGTTTTGAAAGCATCGCGAATGGTGTTAAAAGTATAAACGGTTCTGTGTGTTTGATACGGAGGTTTTTCACTCAAAGGTCAACAAGTGTGGTCATGAAAAATGCGAGAAATTTTGATTTCTGTGAATTAAATGTTTGTCTACTGCCCTTTGGTCATTCTTTCATAAATCACTAAAGTAAAGAGAGAATTTCATTTTATTGCAGATATCAATATGTTTTATAATAAATTTCACACAGGACCACTTATTCCTCGATCTACGACCTCGATAAGAACAGGTTAGACCTGAACCCTCACTATCATCAACCGTATCATATTACTTTGGACTTTTATTGGTGGCTTTTTGACACTATATATCTATTAAGGTTACAATTAAGTTCATTTAGAGCCCGAAAGAGCTATCCGGTGTTTAATTTGAAAATATGCCGATTTGTTGCCATGCATGTTTTGGGCTGTACTTACTACTTAATTGACAAGTCTACATGAAAGACAAATTGACATTATTATATTATATTATATTATCATTATTAAATCTCGGAAACCATTTGGCAAATGGGACCAAACTTGAAAAGAGCGATCTATGGATTGATTGATTGATTGATTGAATGTTGCTTAACGTCCAGCAACAAACATTTCATGTATATTTAGGACGAGATCATATTAATAAATGATGATGAATGAACCTTGCGTTTTACTAGACCGACACGCTTAGCCGAATTTTTAACTTGCTAGCTCACGAAAGCAACAGTCCGCAGGAAGACATGCCAATTTACCCAGACACATTGTTCTGAATCTGGGCCTACCCATCTTTGCTCTTACAAAAACTAATTTTAATGTCATTAGTTTGACCCGGCCGGTATTCGAACCCACGACCTTCCGCACTCAAGGCGAACTCGCTAAGCATTACACCACCGAGGTGGTCTCGATCTGTTGAAGGTCTTGTCCGAAATTTCAAAACCTTTTTCCGATCAGACTAAAGACATTGCTGCAGTGGGCAAGTTTTGTTTATGATATCTCTTCTGGAAAAAAATGAACAGAAATTTTATTTCAAGATCACCTGAATAGTTAATCCTAATGAAAAGCAACTTCTTGTGCAGGTTCCTATGGAGATACTTGGCTAAGTTGAGTATTAGGTGATTAAAATTTATATCTTTCAAACTAAAGCGAATGGGACCAAACTTTACAAAGGCTCTATACAGAAAACATCTTTAAAAGGTCCTTTCTGAAACTGCCAAATAGAATGAACCGAAACGTTTTTAACATCATCTTTGGGAAATCCAAAGAAATAAATACTTGGCCACCATAGAACCCTATTTTTCTGGTGGGTTAATTGCATCTCCTTAACTTACAATTGCTCGAAACATGCTCAGCCTTGTCAGCCCTTAGTTGGAAATTCAGGCATAAATCATTTTTTAACGAAGTCCTTCAAAATGAAATGATTATATATGCATGTATGTGAAATAAGTCTGAAGCCTTTTTTTTAAAGTTCACTCCCGCATCGGTATGCTTATAGTCATATTCATGCAAGTGTTTATTTTGTCTGTAATTTTGAGACTTACATCCCCAAGATTACTTTTGTTTTCCCACACCAGCTGTGGTATTCTAGTTTTAGGTTGGTAAATAACTATAAAAATAAATTTTAATGTAAATCATCATGTTATAAAATGACCAGTTAAACTGTGCACTTTTTTTCCAAAATTGATAATCAAATATTTTTGGGTGCGTCACATTTAAATCCGAGGCGTGTTAAGAGGAAACCCTCACAAAAAATGCTTTGCTTTGCAAAAAAGCTTGTCGCTAAAAACAACTTTCCTGTTCATATAATATTGATATGTTATCTAAGTTGTCGAAACTATTTCAAGATTTGTTGAATTGCATTTTTAAATGCCAGTATGCGAACTCAAAGTTGATAGTGATGAAGATTGTTGAACGGACATAGTGTTGAAATGACTTGTACAATGTATACCAAATATGGATCAGACACCATGTTACTGAAGATCTAAGTTTTCAATTATAAGAAAATAATCACTTATTTGCGAGACCAATTATTTCATACCACAGTACTCCACTTTTAAAATGTACATGCAAGATGAGTAAAAGACAAATTAGAAAAATGTTTGACGACAGAAATCTCCATATAGGTGGCTCTGTCACCTTTGATGTAGGGTATTTGGTGACAAGTGTTTCTATTTACCCTGACAATAAAAACCAATCAACTTCATCTCCTATATCACTTCTTTTGAAACCTAATGATGTAATTACTTATCTCTCCTTACTCAAATTATACCCTTCACCACATACCATTGTCATTGGGGGTTAACAATTCATTTGTCCTTAAAAGAGAAGAATACACAAAGAATTTTTTATCCATTAAAATAAGTCCTACATTTGATAATTTGATACAAACAATATCAAACTTCTTTATATGTTGTGTCAGATGTGCAATAGGCCTTGGTGGAGAACAACGTTTTGTTCATTAGCAATTAACAAAATATTCTTTGTTCTCTAGGAAACCGACTTTTTTAGCCGGTAACAGGAAGTTTCCAAGATATAGGAATACTAATAACAGGAAATTTATAAAACAATGTTTTACAGAATTTCGCTGCATTTGCTAAAATTCTAAAGCACCGAAAATACGGAAAGGCTTCGAAGGTTATTGCACTTAGTAGAATTCTTGCTGTCGGATTTGGCTTCCCATTTCGATTTTTTGGAATTTGATTGCTTCTTTTTGCTTTCTTTTGTCAAACATTCTAATTTTGCATTTTTAAAGTGCGCAATTTGTAAATGTTACTGTTGTCAGGTTCATTTGTGTTACAGCGATTTTGTCTCAGAAACCGTAACAAAACCTAAAAAAAATAATAATAATCTAGAAAATTTGGTTGCACAAGTAACTAGAAATTATTTTTTTTTAAATACTACAAATGATTTGCCAAATTTAATGGAAACAAATAAAAAAATCATTGCATTGTTTAATCTCGTTTGTATATTAAATTATATACCTTTTATGGCCCGCCTCTATGGTACCAGGTAATACTGTTTAATTTAACCCCTGTTCTTCATTCTGCCATGCCGTCATCATGCAACAGTTTTGTGGACTTTTTCACATGCTTTTAGATATTTGACAGATTTTTTGGAATGTTTACTACCTTGTTGCCTTACTGTTTTTGACTAAATTATGGAATATTCCGCAAAAAAAGTTTATCGGACTTTTTGTCAACACGCTTTTAGATATTATACTGATTTTGGTGTTTGAGTCTACTTTGCTAAGTAACAGCAATTTTACCATTTCTGTCTGTTCCATTGGTATCTTCGAATTCTTTTTACAGATCAAGCTTGTGTTTAGTTTAGCCGTAATAAATTTTATCATAGGACTTTAGAAAATATAACAGCATTGCACCATTCCTGACTTTTTATACGACCGCAAAAATTTGGGGTCGTATTATGGTATGATGCTGTCGTCGGCGTCGTCGTCGTCGGTGTTGTCGTTGGCGTCTGTAGACAGGTTGGTTTCCACACGATAACTTTTGTTCTAGTACACCAATCCTTTTAATATTTTTGGACATTAATAATTGGTTCTAAATAAAGGTTGGTTTTGATCTTGGGGATCTAGCCACACCCATTTTTTTTGGGGGGGAGGGGTCAAACGAGTTTTTTCTCTTATTTGAATAAATAAATTTGATGAATTAGAGGGCCTCAATGAAAATTAGATTTGTTCTAATTGGATTACCCTCTTTAAATAAAAAATTTATTATTATTATTATTATTATTATTAATGCAAGATCTCTATTTCTTGTCCAATTTTGATGGTTTTTTCTTTGTATTTCCCATGAAAAAGTCAATATAATAGGCCACAAGCGTTATGTCACATTTCGTACTGTTATTGAGATATGTGGGGTGCAAAAATGAGCACGCCCTAATTTTTTAAACTTTTTTATTTCTCTTCTAATTTTGATGGTTTTTTGCATATGATTCCTTATGAAAAATGCAATAAAAATTCCTCCAAGCATTTTTTGTAAAATGTACTGTTTTTTTTAAAGCGGTCAAAGGGTTTAAAAAAATGTGATTTTGTAGGAGATGTGAAATTTTTATTTTTTCATCCGATTTTGATGGGGTTTTTAGCATTTGATTCCTCTCAATGAGAGCTTTCAGTAGAATGTCAACGGATTTTCTCTTTCTTTTACCGAGTTAAAAGGGGTCAAAGTGGTGAGGGGAGGGGAATACAATTTTGCATATTATGAAAAAATTCTTTTTTTAATACGATTTTGATGGTTTTTGTTCGAATGGTTCCTTATGAAAAAATTAACAAAGTGACACCAGAATGAGGACAATATGAGTAAAATGATCATTTATCCAGTCATATCACTGTGTCCAGCAATTTACTGTGTTCAGCATTTTACTGTGTCCAACAAAATACTGGTTCCACACTTACCCAAAGGGTCTTTGATTACCTTTCACATTTCAAGGCGTTGAGGTCTATCATGCTGCGTTTGCGAAGCACCTCTGCTTATTCTTTTAAAAAATTCTTCTCCAAATTTTATGTATTACTATATTCTAGAGCTAGAATTCAAAGTAATATCAAATTAAAAAAAACGACTGACCACATAGTACAGAAATTTACCTATATTTTACATCGGGAATAAATATTGTCATACGTTGAACGTTGAAAGCGTTACCATTGCGTATCTCCTTACAGCGAATACTGCAGATTTATGTTTATATACTGTATAAAAGAATGTTGATATCATACATGCAGCACAAAACCATTTTTATTTTTATATTGTATTTCTGTATTGGTTATAACTGACTTGTTCAAAAGGCAACTGGTTTGCAGTATTCCTACTGTGTGTCTATTGTGGTTCATCGCGGAAATATACTCTGGCCGGGAATTGCATTAATAGACCAAAGAAAGTAAACAAATGTGAAAATTGTCAAAAAAATAAAAAAGAAACAATCCAAGACCGCCAAAGCAAGAAAATTTAGCAAACCTGTACAGGGATTAAGCAAAATTAAACCTTAGGGTACAGAAATAGACGATTGATTGATTATACAATTGAATGTTGCTTATCGTCCAGCTGCAAATATTTCATAAGTATTAAGGACTAGAGCAAATCAATGAATAATGATGATTATGAATCATCCTTGCTTTTCACTAGACCGACACTCTAAGCCGGATTTTTAACGTGTTAGCTCACAAAAGCAACAGTCCACAGGAAAACATGCCACTTTATACATACACACAATTCTGACTCTGGGCCGATCAGTCTTTGCTCTAACTCCTAAATGCTGCTTGCTTAGAAGAGAAGCAGCAAATATTAATTTTCATTTCTTTGGCTTGACACGGCCGGGGATCGAACAAACGACTTAACGCACTCGAGGCGAGCTTTACACCATTACAACACCGAGGCAGTTAGAGATAAATGAAAATAACACACTTAATTTTTTCTAGCTCTTTTGGATCATTTTGACAAAAAAGGTGCTAGCGAGCAAAATTGATGTTTATGTATTATATAATCATGTTTTTTGTGGCAACATTCATTCATATATGTAGGAATAACGATGAATGGTTATCCGCTTCTAACACCTACATTCGAAAGCAACTAAATGCTAAACATTATAATGTAGACGACAGTGCAAGAAACTGAACCGTTTAATAACAGAATATAGTATGAATGTTAAACATGTAATCTGTGACAAAAAAACCTCATGTCTTGGGCATATTATGGCAACATCAATAGAGAAAATTGAAGAAAATAGTTGAATTGTGTGGAGCATTTGTTCGCCGGCGTCAAATTTTATTCTTTTGATATATTAAAATTTGATTTTGTACTTCGCGTCATTCAATTATAACTTATATTTCAATAGTAAATGAGGGTGTTTAATAATCATTTTGAGACAACCCCAACTATCGATTTCCATTGTATGAGTATGAGTAGAAGTATGGCTATGAGAGTTTCCGAAAAAGTCTATTAAGAACAAGGCCTGTTAATAGGAGACGTATTTTATTATTATCCGAGCCCTAAGAAGACTTAAAATAAGAGGTTACGTTTTTATCAGTAAAACTAATGATTTGAATAGCATTTGTTTGTTGAAGAGTAAGAAATTATAGGTTCCTTCCAAATATTACAACAATTATTATCAATTACTGATGATTAATTTTAGTCACGCGGTGATATTTAAAAGGACACTTCCAATATAAAAATATGTATTATAAAATTATATTTTGTTGTCGCAGTTCTGTTTGTTGCTTTTATCCGACGATTGCAAAAATGTATGTTACTTTCTTTGATTTGAAACTAATGTTTATTTCCCGTCGTCAAAGATGGAAATTTTTAATTTATTCTTTAAAATGAAGGTACTTTAAGATGTTTCCGTGCAACGTAACTTTTCGATAGACTTCGTTACTGTATGTGTTCTTTGTATTAAAAGCCATATTGAAAGGAAGTGGTTTAGATTAGGACTTTCTGTGGTCGACCAGGAACAATCACACGTCCTGCATTGAAGCATGTAGGGCTAAATATCTTTTATCAGTTTAGTTTTGCACATTTTCTACATTGGGATCGCTACGATTAAGACTGAATTACCGGTAACTACCATTTTTAATATTACTAATTACTAGTTTCCATTGGCAAATAATTATTGTTTTATTTATTAATGACGAATAACTGTCAGTGAATGGTCAAATCACAATAATTTTCAATTAAAAACATACCTTGTATTTTGAAAAAGGGGTAGCGTAATGTTGCTGTTAGCAAAACGTAAACAAAGAAATTGTGACGATAGAGCTGTTATTTTAAAAAAAAAATCATAATTTCATACTGTTTATTTGACTCTCAATGTTTTGGAAGTCCGCAAATGAATGTTCATAATTTTTATTTTCAGTGATCTTTTCAAGTTTAAACCACTGACAATTTAATCATTACGGGCTTGATTTTTAAAACAATAAGACCTATATAAACAACAATGGCGAATGTACAATATACCTCTTTTATTCCAAAATTACGTTGTAATTTCAAAATGATTAGACAAAAGAAAAATATGACAACGCGGTAGGAACAAAATATACTCTTTCTTGAGAAGAGTTTTATGGCCTCTTAAACTATTCAACTAATGCCTTGAAATCGAAAGATTTTAAATTGTTTATCTGCCTTTTGGTATCTCCGAATTCTTTTATTAGATCAAGACAAAATGTAGGGACCTTGTTGTGTAAAACAAACTGAGATTTTTGAAAGTTTTGTCATTTCGTCGCTTCCGGACTGCTTTGGTATTTTTATATGAAAACTAATCAACTTGAAATCTTCAAAACACATTGAATGTGCAAGTTAATAAAGCAATTAGAACTCGTGTCGTTCATAGTATGTAGCTGCAAAAGGTAATATCATAAATATAAGAGTGACATATTTCAAAACCTAAAATCTATATAAAAATTAGAAACTCGATTCAGTATTCTTTACATCATAGTTGTTAAAATTAAAAATGTGGATATGTAAACATGAAAGGATGTGGGTTAAATATTGTACTTAGATAAATTTTTAAAAAGACACACAATTTATTTGTGAAAAATAACTGGTTATATTGCTAAAAATGTCGATTTTCGTTGCCAAGGATTATTTATTATATTTATACAAAGAACTCGGTTAGAATTATTAAACAGATATATCATGACAGGGAAAGGTATTACCGAAACTTAGAATAGAATGTGTCCATGGGACACAGATGCCCCCGCCAAAGATGATAATGTTGTTGTCAAAAGTTATTGAACGGAAACCTCAAATTTGATGAAAT
>JAULBM010000031.1:2329769-2346837 GCA_032357055.1 Geukensia granosissima | reverse complement strand
AAAATCTTCTCCTCTGAAACTTCTTTGCCAAATGGCAGGTGAGCGATACAGGCTCAGCCTCCTGAGCCTCTAGTTATTATATTGTTGTCAACAAATCTCAAAAATGTTGAATTTCAAGCTCAAGTCAGATTGCGTTCTCGGGTCATTGGCAAAAAGTAGCAAGAAATTTATTTTCATTTGTATTTATTTTGTGTAACTGGTATTACAGCTGTCGAGATGCCAAAGCAAACACCGCCAAACTATAATTAACCACTAAAATATGGAGGTGCGCATAAGACCGAGTAGTGGTCCTTTCACTGGATTTAGTCTCTTAGTTATGGTGTTTTTAATTTGAGTATTTTTTTCACTAATAGTATGTCTGGATTTCAGATTTTCTAAGTTTTGGGTATAATGCTATAAATGAAATTAAGGTTATTTACTTAAAATGCGCTCAAAGCATGTAACAATTTATAATATTAACAACACTGTTAATTTTCTACATTTGGTATTAGCAGTTGTTCATACAATAATTCTAAAAAGCTTTCAAAATTCTATCAGGGTGAACTGACACAAATAGGCCCCAATCAATCATGTATGCATTGGAATTGGTACTTTACACGACGTTAAAATTACAGTAAACAAGTATGACAAACTTCCAGACAAAATAATTTAAAATTAAATAACACACAAAAATTTCAATACTGTATGGTGTGCACAAAATGAACTAAACAAAGCTGGAAACACGAGCCCGAAACGTAAGATTAGAAATTAGACGGAAATGGGACTTATAAGAGAAATTTAGTAATATATCTCAACGATTGAAACGTTCTTCAAGTTCATATAGATTATACTCGCATCATGCAACCAGAATAATTGTTAATTAACCCTACAACATATTTTTGGTAACAGAAGTGTTTTTTCCGTTCATTTGTCAGTTCAATATCCCATTTACGCCCTTAAAAAGACTGTAAAAACCTATACTTGTTTTCAACAATAAAATTGTAAATAAATGTTCGGGTTTCATCAAAGATCAATTTTTTTAAACAAAAGCATTTCGTAATTAGCACTAGAATATTAATTAATAAACATTCAGAAGTGGTCTGCTGTGTATTTTTGAGGGTTTGGGGTGTCTCCTCATGATACAAACTTACCGAGTTTTCCGTGTGTTAGCAAAAATGGTTGGGGTTTGAATAATTTATTTGATATGAAAGTTTCGCTGCGTCCATATTTCATACATGTATATTTTGTAGCGTTGTATAAAATGTATAGATTTATACCGTCGCATTTGGCTTCCCATTTCAATTTGTTTGGTTTTGAATACTTCTTTTGCTCTGTTTGGATTTTGGACTTCTATGTTTTGTTTTTAATGCTACTGGTGATAGGTTACTCCTTGAAATGTACATTTATCATATAAAGATTCGCCTTATTTATTCAATATTGGTAAACAGGTATTTTTATACAGAACCTTTTGACCTTTGTCTATTGCATGCAGCGAAGCTGTAGGAAATGGTCAATTCGTTAAAAGCTATACTCACAGCAAGCCATATCTAGATATCGTATAAATCATTTTTCAGAAACAAAAGACCCTGAAGTGCCATGCGATCGCAGAAAACAAACCAATTAGTCACTAAAGGGCAACCTATTAATTGATTCATTATATCAACAATGAAGACAGGATCGCTGCTAACGGTCGTTTTGTTAGTAAGGGGTTATATATTTATTACACATCTAATCAAACAATATTGCATCGAGCCGTGATTTGTGGTTACCATTAAGATAATGTTCCTATTGCACACAAAATCACCATGAGAGTAATTGAGTGAGTTTTCTTGATCCTGTAATGGTTATATTTCATTGGAAAATATATCGACACGAACTGTCGAACTGTACTTTCTGAAGACAATATTTTTACTTCTCAGCATTAAATGCATAATTTAAAGACCTATTGTACTGATATAAAGAGAAAAAGTTCAGTGAAACTTGTCAAAAGTACACATGATCGTTTTGGGAAACAGACAAAAATAGGAATGTCAAATGCCAAAACCAAACCGATAAACCCTCGTATTCTGTATGCTTGATTTTGATTACCCTGTCGTCATTTGATTTCGAAACTTTCTGAGATTTACTAATGAGAGGTTACTCATTGAAATGTACATATAGAATACCTAAATTGGTCTTAATTGTTAAACATTAGTAATTTTGTATTTTGAAATCACTGGGTCGATACCTTTGCTGGTACACCGGCAATCCACAAGGATATTCACCAGCTTGTCTGACATGATATAATCAAACAATGTTTGACAGAAAACTTGCTGCATGCGTTAAAAATCAAAATTAAAAACTGAAAATACGTATTGGCCTAAAAAAAGTATCGTACTTACTATTTGTCCTTGCCGTCGTGTTTGGCGTCCCATTTCGATTCGTTTGGATTGCTGTGTTTGTATCTTGGACTTCCCTTATTTCGGTTCTATTGCTTCTGATGAGAGACTACTCTTTTCTGCTTTGATAGATTTATATCTTAAAAGCTATATGAACTATGTGAATGATACAGCGATAGTTTCTGTGGCTTCCTTTAGTTGACTTTAATGACAAGTTATGTTTACATCACAATATTTTTTATTTAGTTTAGTTTGTATGTACATAATCGTAAGCTATTGAAAATAATTTTCTAATTATAATGTCAAACCTTACTTGGGCAAAGTTGGCCTACCTTATGGTGTAGATGTTATAGGATGAGTTGTTTAGGTCTCTGGTTAAAACGGTCTTTATTTGATAGCGCTCAGACTTGATTTCGAGCGTGCAAAAAGGATTGCACACTAAATTAAGTTTCATAATATGTGGATTTTACTAACTTTCAATATTTTGAAAACAACCAATATATATAAATGATCATGGTTTAATCTATTGTATACAAATAAGCATTGCTTAAACCTGATCATGAACGTCATAATGAACTAATGACAAATTCAAACAATGATGTAATATTTCTTCAGACTGAAATTTCTCAGAGGAAATATTCTTATAGATTGTTTAATTTAAAGATATTCGTCTTTGACGAAATAGAGAGTAAGATTGGAAACTGATATTGAAACCCAAGTCAAAACATGGAAATTCTATCTAGTAATTATAAAAAATAGACACACAATTGATCAAACTCTTTAAGATAATTAAATAAAGATACAATTGATACTTGTTACAGACAGCTACTTAATTTTTTACTTCTAAAAGTTCTTATCATATTAGAAAATTAAGATTCTTTAAAATTAAAACTGAATTTTCGCAAGAAGATCTTCATTTTGAAAGTTTAAAGAAGAAAGGCTTGGGGCTTATTTCTTTTTTGGCATCCCAATATAAGTTGAAAATCTAATTTTCCAAAATATCCATTTGTAATTTCCTAAATAGAGTCATGTACAATTGATAGCGTTTAAAATGGTATAATTGGGTAAATTGTCCGAGAATGAGACAGCATTTCTATTCAAAAATGTCAGAAGGCTAATAATCTTCTTCCTAAATACATAGAAAACATAAAAAATGTCCACCATGCAGGATTGGCTCTGGAGTTAAATGTTAAAGGGTTATTTTTATGCTTATTTAAAACCATACTTATGATGCAAAGTTAATTAATTCAATTCTTGCTCCAAATTATTATTATCATCTACCTAGAAATTTCAAACACTATAGTGCATAAACCTCCCAGATAATTATTGTACTTGCAATTGTAATAGTAATACTATCAACGATGATGAAAATGATGATAATGATGATTATGATAATGATTTGGAGCAAGGAAACCTAATCAATGAACTAATTAACTTTGCATCCTTAGATCTGCAAAAAATAAGTTTTAAATAACTATAGAAATAATGACAATAATCAAACAAAACAAAAATTCATGGTAAATGTTATTATCGTTCTTTTTCTTTTTGTGACAAAACACACGTTCTAAAACAACTGAATGCAATCGTAAAATGAGTCGAAGTCTGTTGTTTAAATGCGTCTTCCAAGTCCCATTTACATCTTGTAATTTCTTAGGATGAATTGAGTCAGCTCTCATATGCTGTTGAAAGGCAAACAGTAATAGCTTCATTTAATCAAAGAAAAATAATGACATTTTAATAGAAAGTGTGAAAACCGTGGAAAACGTTTGTTTTATTCGGTTTATGTATAAAATAATGCGTTATTCACTGGAGATACCGTTCTCTGTCATACTTTATTGTCGTCTCTTTTATGGTTTGCTATGTTTGAGTCTTTTACGTCTGTTAAGGCAATGATTCAGCATTTTGATGATGGAGCATTTGTTTTCTTAAGAGGACCTGGCTTCCATGTCAAGAAACATCTCAAATTTAATTTTCCTCAAATCCTTGAATTTTTCCTAAAAAATTTAAAATGCTGTCATACATGTATGATTGGTTAATTTTTGAGTTGAGGAGAAATTTGAGAATATCGTCAACTTAGTCGGTTGTTTCAATCCTCTACTAAGATTTTTTAATGATCGGGATTATCAGAATGATTTCAATGACGGGCAAGGTGTTTTCTAAGGTAGTTAATGTTAAGATATTTTACCGGTCAAGTTATGTTTTTATTTAATTAAAACATATATACCTTTAAAATTTAGAGCAACCATCTACGCGAATCAACGGAGATGTCCTTCCGTATTTGCACATAAAAACCCTCAATTCATAAGTAAAGTAGAATATATTACCTTCTCCGTTATGTTTTTTATTTTGGGAGTTTTTCCCCTTTACTACCTTTCATGTTTGTAGCCATCGCGGGAACAAAAAAAGGAATTCTAATTTACCAAATGGACAGATGAAGATAGAAAAGTGATATGAGAGACAACACCATGGTAAGAAAGAACAAAAAAGAATTCAATTTTTAAATCTGAAATATCCATGATCCGAGTTCTGCTGTATATTCCGTTCTGTTCCGCAGTTGTTTCTTATTTCTACAAAGCAAATGTTTGTACAATTCTACAAATTTACCCTGTTAACAGCTGTAAGTATTTACATTTTTAACAGTCATCAACATTTATCAGACTTTTATAAAAGATGAACACCCTATCCGAACACAGACTGCATTGTCGATACATCTCTAAAGTTTGAACTGAAGCAGTCGATACTCGAGGCTCTTTATAGATCTTTATCGAACTGAAGTTGTCGCAGTTTAAAATTTTGTGACTAAAATGGTAACTAGGAACTTAATCTAATTGGAAGCATTTGACAATTGGGGCTTGAAAGGGAATTTAAAAAAGGCGCAATGCAAAAAGACGAAATCGAAAATTGACTGAAAAAAGGAAAAAACCTTTTGTTGTTCAAGAGGTGGGTATCTAACTAATTTCACATAACAGCGGATGCAAAAAAAGAAAAAACAGTTGGGCAATATTTAAGAGTTCAAACAATGTTTAATATTCAAAAAATAAATTCTAGAAAAATAGGGCAAGATTGAAAATGATGTAAAAAAAGACAGGATCAAAAGTTACTTCTACATGTATGTCCCTCGTAGAAAATGATTGCTCAGCTGAAAGTAAACAACTAATTTCCATTTTCTCTGAAAGAAACAAGAAAAAATCTCCTGTTCAACCGTTTCTCAGAAACCAAAATTTGTACCCTTAAGATGCTTCAACCTCCCATTTTTCATGAGATTATCCCTCGGTTTTCTATGTACAGTTTCACAACATTTTCACATTTTTGACATTTTAGGATACATTTTGTTTGTGTCACATTTGAATCTTTATAATTTTAAAATCAGCGAGAGCAGTCCTGATGAATTGTTAAAATTTTGTACTTGTAGTTAATATACTTGAATTGTCCATAACGGATCCGTTGATAGGATTATAACATTGCCAATAATACTTTTAGCCTAAAATTGATACAAAACAAAATACTTCTTAGGGGCAGAACCTGCATGGCCATAAACTCATTTCAGTAAAGACCTCAAAAATGACAATAACTGGATCCATACCGTTATTGTTCAAACCTATTCATTCATAAATAGCTGTCATCGACTTCTCCTACACTATGAAATTCTTAACACAAACTGCACATGACTACATGGTCGTTCCGATATTGCACTTTACGCTAACCCGGAAAGAGTTTAAGGATTCAACGACGGATGTTGCACGCATGACAGGGGTTGCTTACTCTTCATGAGCACCTAATCCCACTACTGTTTTGTACAAGGGTTCGTGGTTTCCAAGCGTTTGTCCCTTTTGTTTTCGTTGTCTTTTAGTTTGTTTCAAATTTGTCTTGTCTCTTTGAAATATGCACTTTTGATCTCTCACTAGGTATTCGACACTGGACTTGGTTCCGATGATTCAGTGAACGTGTCTCATCTACAAAAATCTTGGTTGGTCATAGTTACGGTGGGCAGTCTAGTTACTTTCAAATTATTATTTATTGTCACTACACTGAGCAATTCAATAGGTACTGTATCAATAATAAAAATGTTACTTTTAATTTTCAGGAATGTAATTTACATAAAAAATTCTATAGAAACAAACGCTGACATCTTTTGTGGAATCATATACATAAAAGGATAAGAAAAGTTCCAGCAACCTAGTGAAAGTAGTTTTGTATGGAAATATTTTCATCTCATGCTCATTGAATGGACAAAGATTTTAAGCGTCATTTGTCATCAATACTTGAAAAAAGTATATTATGTCTCCTGCAACGACTATTCTTCCATCTTTCGACAGCGCAAAGTCATCTTTTGAACGTAAATCATGATGTCACTTAATAAAAAGATGACGTATTAAAACCAAAAATAGTTTTGCTCTTTTGCTTTCATTCAATGACTCCATGTTGAAAGTTGTTTACAATACTTGTGCAACACGTGATGCAACTTACAAACGGATCGTCAAACATGTTTGTTGGTGTAATTGTATGTTTCTGCTTACTTGGTACAGGGGGTAGTTCAAAAATGTTTTTCATTTATGTCGTACTTTGTTTTAATATAAAAGCTCCTGAAACTCTAAGAAAAACTTGGAAATTTTGTAATTCTTACACAAAGCAAAACACATTTTAACGTGGAAAGTAAAGGGGTATAGCCACGAATGTGGTATTTTGGCCCTCCAAATAAGCCAAAAAATTTTGGCACCCTTGAATATGGAAATTCGGCTTATAATAACCCCAAACATTCGAATTCTTTGTTCCAATAATTCTTTCTAGTTAACAACAATAATAAGGTTAAATATAACTATACAAATCAAGGAAGGTAACAGAAAATCGACAAAAAACCGGTATTTTTTCCTTTTCTACATTAAAATTTATACCCTTCCCACGCACGGGCAGAATGGATATTTCAATATTATTTTTGTAAGTATTGTTTCTACATACAAGTGAAATTTTAATTCTGCAGTTGTATGGGAACATAGCAAACAACGTAAAAATCGTAAATGAAAACAAGTGGTTTTTACGGTCCGTTGTTTGTGCAGTGTTACCTCCCTTGGTGGGAGAAGAAATTTTCAAAATCACACTCTTATCTTAACCAAATGTAGCATTTATTAATAGAAACTACATGTTTAAGTTGAAAATATTTTTGAATATTAAAAATATCAAAAAATATATTATGATGTTATGTCGTTCACGACATTTTTGACAACATATATCTTTAATATACCATTTGTACATCGCAGCAATATCAATATTTGCACTACCGTTATTTTTAACCACATCAACTCATTTCTCCATGTCAGTCACGTAGCTGTCATCGAAACAGCAACACGTGCTGCCGAGCAGTAATGACCAACTCCTTACATCGCCCTCGACGCAGTGCCCCACTGGCAACCAGCCCTGCTGCAGTGTGTTGAGGTCGGACGCGGCCATGAAAATAACTTCATAGCGGAACCGGTCTGCTCTGTTCGGCACCGTGGACCTTAAAAGAGCCGTTGTAGTTCAACAAAACCAGCAAGATACAAAAAGTCATCAAACCGACGCCATTTAAATTCAACGACAGTTCATCAAGTCGAACAAGATAAAACAACTCAACCTTGCCTCCTGACCAAATTATTCCAACCAACGTTCCAACGACAAGCTACACAAAAACCTGGAGTCAAATAACGATTTTTAAGGGGGTAATTCAGGTATTCCCCCCTGACGCAAGTCCCCGTATAAAACTACAGTCCCCTACCTGTTCCGAGATATTCCGATTATTTTCGCTTTTATTTTCGTTTTCGAGTTATCTCCCTTAGATTGTATTTGTGGTATTTTGTCTAATATGACGTGTTACAATAATACATAGGACTATGGGGACGTTATAATACTAAACATAAAAATCGTTGAAAAGGACAAGCAACACATCTGTTTTTAATTTTATAACTGAGAAATAGAACTAAGGTAGACTTTATAAGGTAGCGACCATTTAACTTTAAAGGGGGTCGGGCTTTTTTCTGGATATTTTGAGTTTAGTCGCATTTTTTTTCAAAATTTTACATTACACGCTATATGAGAGAAAACTTGCTTCAGGATGCATGTGATATAGCTCCTTAATTATAATCAAATTTTTATTAAATATCCGTTTAATATTAAACAGGTTAAGGGAAGTGTCATAAATACAGATAATCAGAATATTGATCCTGCCATGAGTAAATCAAATGAAAGTGTTGAATCTGTATCAATCAATTATTTAATTTAATTGCCAATTACATCAGGTAAATAATTAGCTGCGATTTCCAGCTGTTCAAATTATTACAGACATTACACTTGTTTCCGTAATTAGGATAACTGCTGAGAATTGGATCCTTTCTATAGCTTTCAAAATGCAAACAATTTCCAACATAAATTCCAGATTTCTGCCAGTAATAATAATTTTGAAACTATGACACCCCGATCACGGTAATTAATTTACAATCGACGGTTAATAAAGATATCATCTTGTTGATTGACTGATAGTAGCATGCCCTTGATAATATATACCAGTTAACGTGTCTACGACTAGTAGCAGTTGTCCGCAGTTACTTTATGTCCGATTTTTTATTTTTGGTAACAAGATTAAAGTTTCTTATAAAATGTCAATTAATCAAATTTTCACCGTTGACATCCTTTTAATGTGGATTTTTTTTTATCTAAATTAAAAGAGGAGAGTTTCCATCAGGAATTGATTTGAACTAAACATATTTTAAAGCTTTTTTTTTTAAATTTTCACAGCATATCAACAGATAATATTCAGTGGTATGACACGAACTTTTCCATAATAAATCTCCACTATTTTTTTCTAAAGATGACCGGTATGTCTATATAAATCTTTCTTTGATTAAAATCACAACTGTTGAGGATTGACCTATGGGTTTCTGCGGTCATCCTTTTACGTTCAGGATTAGTTGTTAAAGAAAAGACATATTTACGACAAAATTTAGGCATGATTAAATTTCAGTGTATATGGTCATTTTCTATCATGCTCGGAAAGATCTGATGAATTTTTATATGTAAATGGTCAAATATTTTATATTTGTATCTTGTATTTTTAATCTTATTAAGTCTACGTATAATGGCGTCCTATAGGTAAACATTTCGGTGCCCATCTTTGAAATGACGATTCACATACTTTTACTCGAATAATTATAATTAAAAAATTAATAACAAAAAATCTAAAAAAAATGAAAGAACACCAAGACCACGAATTCGGATTCAGTAATAAGACGACGTTTAACTCTTCTTGTTTCTTTGTTTTATTTTACCCGAGGTCTGCTGCAACGGTGGATTTGATGACGAAAGAGAGATGCCAGTTTTAAATGTTCTTAACCCTGAACAAGTAATAGGTGACCCCTTTTGATTTAACGTCTGTGCTTGTCACTATTGGAAATCTCATCCCTTTTATTTCTATTCTAAATGGTTTCCTTTTAAAAGCATTGGAAAAGGCGATAAAATGCATTGGCGAAAGCAGCATAGTCACACAACGTCTAAGGGCAAATTTAAAGTATTCTGTTTGTTTGTATACACAGTAAGGACACCCCCGAAGACAGCGACACGTCTGTCCATCAGTGTGATTTATTATAATGTTATCATAATAATTATGATAATTTCCGACATTCCAAAAAATGTTGCCTTGAGACAAGACACTGGCTGACCCTGGTCCTAAACAAATCTTAGATAAAAAAATTAGCTTCAAAACTACAATACTTATGTATCTGTTAAAGACGGGTTATGTTATGTATGTTTATCTAAAATAACTTATAACGTTCCCATTCAAGCGATATTACTTCAAATCCTGGTTTCTCTGGCTTGAATTTTATCACTATATATTCTCGTCAATAAGACTTTTCGAACCAGACCTTTAATTAAGAGTTGGTTAATACCGTTTTAACTCTGCTTACATTAGTTAAACATCCCATAAGACGCAATGGTGGCCATCTTGAAATGCAAAGTGGACGTTGTGTATACTTAAGAATTTACGAAAATGCATGGTTTAGGAAAAGTTCTAATTTTAATGCTTTAAACTAAAATGTGGTCTCCTTTAACTGATAGTGTTTTTACAGACTTTGTCCAATTGAATACTGCATCCGGTACGATATTATACCAGTCTGCAATGGATGCCATACAAGGTCAATCAAATAACCCCGAGTTAACTTGTCTGAGCTGACCACAGACTTTTATTATGTGAAGTAATTTCGTTGTAGTGGGCCGGACATCATTTGTCCACAATAATTATTGTTATTTTTAAACTGATTTGAAAATTTTTTCCTTTCAATTTCAAGTAGCCATGGAAATAAATAAAATAGAATAAAGTTCAGTGTGAAGTCTCTGTGTCAAGTATTACGGAAATTTAAAAGTCATTCCAAAATCAGTGTTTTGTAAGCACAATAGTCCCAGTTAGCGTAAAAATGAACTAAGTCACATTACTGAAATATTTTGACCAGTTGACCAGAGTACTGACCGTTCAGCCATGTTCACAAAGGAGAGGTCACACAAGAAACCCTGTGTAGTGTTTAGAGTTAAAGTTATCATTTAATCAACAATTATAGGTGACACTAGCCTTAAATGGTGGCTGTCTGGCAGTCCTTTACATCTCGTTTTGTGTAACTCTTTTACAATTCGGAAAGTGTAAATACTGGCCAAATTTAACTTATGTTAATCTATTTTTAAAGCAACACCCTAATATAATAATGAGTTCCTATAATGGTCAAGCAGATACACAGTAACACAATGACAAAAAAAAAAAAAAACAAAAAAAAAAAAACAAAAAAAAAAAAAAAAAAACGATAACATGTAAAAACTGCATACACAGAGAGAAAGTCAATTATGAGCAAGTGGAACTTTGACCAATGTGGATTGTAATGATTGCTGGATAAAGTTTTCTTGCAAAAGTTCATATTTAGGATTTAAGATATATAATATTTTATCCAGTGGCGGGTCTGATATAAAAAAGGGTTCCATGTTTGAATTTATTTCTTAATAAAATATTTGTCTTACATTCTAAAAAAAGAAAAGAATTCTTCGTCTAACTAAAAGTGAAATATCATTACTATGCACAGTATTTGTCATTTCAGATGATAAAGATATTGAAATTTAAAAAAAAATTTCATTATTGATGTTTCACTTTTGTGTGGTTGTCTTCAGGCCATCACCTTTCAATAATCTAATTATTTTTGACATGCCCTGTCAATAAGCTAATTACAGTAAACGGCCAAAATATCCTACATGGTAGTACATAAATTGATACGATGGCAGAACAATGTCTTATGTCATGGTGTTGTATTTACCAATACTGTCAGCTATCACAAATCGATTATAACTAATGGGTATTCGATTGCCGATGGTCCTAGGATCTGGTTTCTGTCCCCCGTCATGTCAGGTTGATACAGTTTATGAAATATGATTTTCAAATCCATATGTTTCGACAGCTTGGGACTGTTGTCACTCGGTTTGGCATCTTTACTTTGTTATTTTCTCCAGGGTATATGAAGTTAAATTCTCCTATAATGTTACATCTATTTATCAGGTCTTATTTTAAAGTTCACTTTTTCCATTCCCAATGTCTTGAATGCGGGAGAGCTGGTAAAGGTCAAACCAATTTGTTGCTTCTCCGCAAAGCACGAAGCATTTTGGAATAAGATCAAAGACTGGTCGGCCCACAGTAAGAATACCAGTAAAAGTAAAAGGGGCATGTCTTCCCGCGGGCTGAGCTGTTGCTTACGTGAGCTAACACATTGAAAAGGTTGCTCAGCATGTAGGTCTAGTACAAGTCAGGGGTCATTCGTTATCACTTTAGAATATGATGTTCTCGTCCTGAATATGCATAAAAATTTTGCCGCTGGATGTTAAGCAACCATTAATCAATCAACCAATCCATTCCTATATGTTTTAAATATTATCAATAAGTCAATTATTAGAATATAAAAATAGAAGATGTGGCATGATTGTCCATGAGACAGCCACCCACCAAGTGACAGTAGAATTTTAACTTCTACAGGTCCCATTATGGCCTTCAACAATGAACCAGAGTCCATACCATAACAGAAGCTGTAAAAGTCATCTGCATGTCTTATAAGGACCCTTTCTCTCAGCCAGATGTGTCCTATTCATACAGGTTTGACTGTCTTATAATGGGCTGGTTTGTGAAAAGGTTTAAAATTAATGCTTTACACCCATAAAGCAAACTACGATTTATTTATTTTCAACTTAAAGTATGTTCTCGTATAGGTATATTTTTATGTTTTATGGCCCCTGTTTTTTACGTAACTGGAAGGTGTGCTAGTTTCAGATTTCCTGTTCAACATATCCGATAACAGAAGCGTGTGACACTAAACCTCTTTTTTGTCAATGTTGATCCCCGTCTCTATCCTTTTGTTTGCCCCCTCCCAACCTCATATAAAGGTTATATCACCCTTAAGTAAATCTTGACTTATCATAAAGCTTCCTGTTTACCTAGCCATTGTAAAACCTGGTTTTATTCCCTGATAATGTGTCAATTCCACTGTCTGTCCAGATATACAAAACAAACACCTATCATTCTAGGATCGTCACTTTCTCTTTTCCAAACAGGTCGAGCCGGGATACTTATGTATGTGAATAGGGGATTAAATATTTCCCACACGATATTATAACCCTATCATAAATGCATGTTGTGATAGCGTAATCCTGTGTTGTTCTTCTCGTGAAGATCTTGTGAACAAGTAAAGACGATTTTATTATGATATGTCTATTAAGAAAATAAACTAACTGTCAATGCGAGGTTTCTCACAAATGCATCAATAATGCAATTGATAACTTTCCTGCAAACCTTTTATTTAAGACATTTTCAAACCATTTATGTGTCTTGTAATGTTTCGAGATTTAAAAATTCAATTAACTCAGTCTGAGCTGTACATGAAGTTCAAACCCTCATATTAAGAGGGACAAAATATATTGTATTGACACATGAAGAATAGATGGACAAAGATTTTGCTACTAAATCATACACGTGTCCAAATACCTTGGGGAGGTTTGGACAGATAAGAAAAAAGATTCAGTTTATGTAATACCCGTCGGCAAAGATATGGGGCGGTGATTAAAAACTTTGTTAACTTTCATCCACGCGACACAGGTAACCGCGACACATCACCTGTCCCTTACTTGTTATAGTTCCCCTTTTGTCAATGATAGCCATTTAACATTTGACCGTGTCTCGGTATTTCAAAAGTATATATACATATAAGTAATTCGTTACGAGGACCAATAGCCCAGCTGGAAATCATACTTGTATCAAATTATCTTTCCCTTATCAATAAAAGTTCGCTGATTACCTGCCGGGTCAGGTGTTCTTATTAAACATCAAAAGATCAACCGGTTCAATATTAGATGTATACCAGCAGGGTCATAATTTGAACAACCGCAATACCAAAACCTGAAATATTTGCCTCAAGAAGATAATTTGTGACTAATATTTTTAGACCCAAATTTAGGTACTCTTGATTTCCTCAATGGATATTGATTTTCAACTTCCAATCTATTCATATCACAGTCTCTTGACTTGCATTATTTAAGAAAATTTTTGCAACCCCGTTTTTACAAAAATTTCAACACAACTTTTCACGTAATAATTTCACATCCGGAATTGAATTCCTTTCTGCCTAGAACTAAACCATGTAGCTAAATAATAGCTAAGCTTAAAGATAGTATGATCAAGGTAATTTGTTCTTTATTGTTCTTTGATCTTCCTGGTTCAATTTCTACGGTAGAACACAATCATTGGCATAATCAGAAAATCATTCAATTAAAGGATCAAATCGTCGAAAAATCAAATTTACAACTTTCTCCAGGGTGCAGTTAGCTATTGTCTTGTAGTTGAGCAAGTTATCAGGCAGGATATACTTGTTTTATGAGAGTGTTACGCCATTTATTGTTCGGAAGGATGTGGAAAAATGCCGATGGAAATTTACGATCACCTGTCTTGATGAAGACATTATAATCACATTTCTAATATAAGGAGATATTTATCCGATGTAAGAACAATTATATAATCTGTGTTATTAGAAAATCTATTTTGGGAAGTTTCCGGTTTTTCTGAAAAAGCACCATGTGTTACATCTTATTCTGACAAAAAGTCTTAGCATGCATGGAGAGGTTCTAATTTTTTACAACAAATTAAATCTTTTCAAATTACTTTTCATTTACATTAAAATTATTCATGAAGTGATTAATCGGAAACGGGTAATGAGGGTGGCCTGTCCTTGGAAGTCAATATATATTCACAATTAATTGTGGAAAGTATATTTATAATACTTATTGACAATTTTGTACTAATTTTGTTATTAATCTATATTTTTATTACATTAACAGCAGGTACGTGGATAATGTAATAAATAAAAAATTGACCTTATGTAATCCTTGCTGTTTTCTTCTATTATCACATCAAAATCGCCCCAGTGGTCCTCCATACTCAGCGGTCACTCCGCGGGTATTGGGCTTCCACAACTTGCAACCTGGCGATAATTGGTTGACACTTACATGTGATTTTCTCTAGTAATAAACTAAACACAAACAATAATAAATTTTATGAAAAGGTTATACAATTCAATTATTAAACTTTATCTAATTATAGTGTATATTTCAATACTGTATTACCCCAGAGACATATAATATTATATGTCTCTGATTACCCTTACAGCAACTTCGTCACCAGAATGTGGTGAATGAATTAATGATACAACATGATTTTATGTGAATATGTTTTTTCCCCTAAAATTCAGCTATTTTCGAAAATTTTGTCCCTAACTCTTGTTCCAAGACAACTTTTCTAGCGCACCTAATATATTTCTGTTCAAAATAAATAAGGCGCGTGGAACTAAAACATTTCAGAAATCCGTTATATCCTTCTCGTTGTATGTTGGCATTAACAACTATTTGACTCTATTCATTAAAAATTTAAAATTGATTTAACTCGAGACAAACTGTAAAGAAAATGCCAAGGGACAGGAAATTCCCTGGAAGAGACGACAACATTGTCAAATTTCTCAAAGATGTCAACTTATTAACTATCCCAGATTGAATTCTTATATAGACTAGGTCCGTGACAATTGAATTTTTCTGCCGGTTTTGCCGGTCCACCCAATAAAAACTACTATTACCCCGAAAGTGGAATTATATAAATAAATTCATTGCATTGTATGTTGACATATATAACTGCAGTTTAACTCTAGACCTACAAATAATTTCATTTTTTGATATATATAAAGTTTTATCGCAGTCGAAAAAGAACTACTAGATATTTTATCATTTAAATAATTTATGTTTTTTTATAAAGTTACGTAAATATTCAGATGATCAAACGGAACCAATATATTATAAATTCATAAATTATTAAGTTTTTTGGAAAATTTCGTAACTTATGTGGTTACCACGTGTGCAAGATTTCTTATTAATGCAGATCTACTGAATGATTCACTGATAATTTTATTATTATCAAATTTATTGTCGCTTTCATGGTGTATTGGTTTCAAAGCAGCTGCCCACTGAACTCAGAACTCATTAATTCGACAGGTGCCTTGCTCCGCAGATGACATATGCCTACCCAGTTTTCCATATTTAACAGCGAGACCACATGACAACCAATGCTCTGGCATCCACATGTTCGAATTTCTGTGCATGGAATCGAACCTTTTGATATCGATTCTATTTATAGAATCACACAATTGAACATTAGTTCTCAGATTATCACCGACCATGAAAATGACTTCTGTAGCTGTGACATCCTAAATTTGACTTAAAATCTAGAACTCCATAGTCTAATTTTACAAAGTTAAAATATCTTCAGCATTTTATACCTTTTGAACATATCCGTCTTTTAATGACCTGAGACCCGCCAGAAATTTTTGGTCCAAGCGTCTTCTCTGCACTGAATGATTTATATGTCCCAGTTCTGAATTTTCAATATATACAAACTTTTGCAGCTAGATTATTTTTTAATTTTTTGCACGTTTTTTTTTCAATAATTGAACATTTTGCATCACATCTTGCTGGAACTTTACAGGCCTGAACAATAAAAACCCTTCAGGGGTCTGTGATCGCTTACCCAAACATTACTTTCAAGGCGATCATAGAACTGTGTAGCAATATAATTCACGGGTAAAACGGAATTCGTAGGTTTGTCTGATGGTCTCATTTTATTTCATCTGAATTAGGAGCAAATTTCTCACAAGGTGGTATTTAAATGTCGAACTATAAGTTCAGTTGTGACTGGATATTTGCATTTGCCCTATTTCGTATTTGTTTATAAACTTAGCACACATATACGTTCTCGTGTAGATCTTCTTGTCCCTCCGTTAGCTAAATCTAGAACAAAATATTCTTAAAGTACAAATAAAAGCAGACCAAATTTCCTGCCTGAATTCTAGCATTAACAGTAAATCTGAAAGGGACCAACAAAGTAATCTTCTACTAAGGCATTATATGACCAGTAAAATAAGAACTTCAGGCAAATTTTCAAACTTGTCATTTATTTCCCTGTCATCTAAGTTTGGTTTCAACGGAGTTTCCCCTCTGAAGACTTATAGACTACATGTGGTGGCATTTAAATTCTTGGTTCGACCATTCGATATTTAGTTACAGATGGCGTAATTGGTCATTCAATGAAATTCGGTAAAAAAAAGTAAGAACCTATCAACTCCGCAGACTCG
>JAULBM010000031.1:2312696-2329759 GCA_032357055.1 Geukensia granosissima | reverse complement strand
TCGGTGGTTTATAAGAGATAACATTGTGGTTAGGGACGGACTAAAATAATGGCGCGAGTCTGGGTTCATCTAAAGAAAAGTCGAGTCCAATGTCGCTTAACACAAACGCACAGGACCAAAGTTGTAAAGGCAAGCACGAGAAAAGCTTAGGAACGTTGGAAGCAACGAAAAGCATAATGACCTTTGTTGAGAAAGAAGACATCAGAGATTCAGCGGACTGAAAAGCAGCGAAGTGTTGCTAGTACAACGCAAAAAAGTAACCAGATATCATATTATTCAGGAATAAAATATCAAAAAGGGAAATTTATAAACATCACGTTAATAAAGTCACTGTTCTTAATTAAAAACTATCAACGAGTTTTTGTACATTAAAACAGCACTGCAGGAATGGTATCTTTGTTCTGGAATTTTTAACCTCCGATTTTATCTCTCATTCTATTATAAAACTTTGTATATGGACGCGTGTAATTATATTTAGTTATTTTCACTTCGGTAAACATTATGATCGTTGAGTGGAAAGTATGTAAATTTTTAGTTTAAAAAAAACACCTGTCTGTATCAGGCTACCTCTTCATGTACAGCTGTATTAAAATCATATACCAGTCCTAATTCATAGGAAACAATGAAGAGACGCGTGCCGACACCTGCCCTGGGGAATAATAGGGTGATATTTAAAATACGTCCTGTCTTTTACTTTAACCATAAATGATGTTTGCTCTCGCATGCCCTTACATAGCTACAAAGAACACCACGCGCATTTTCACCTGACTGACCTCATCAGCCGAGTAATGATCAAAATAAAAGAAGTACCGTTAACTCCGCCCCTGTCCCTATTGTTGTCATATTTGATGTGGACGTTCGCGTGCCAGTTGTTATTTTAATAATCAGCAAACATTCTAGAACACGGTTGATGTATCGCCATTCTATATCTAAATGTATCGCTATATGGAGCTACATTCTGTTAGACAGCTGAATCTTTGTCCACGCGTCGCACCTGCCCTTCTTGCGACGCTCGTGTGCTCATTTAAAACTTGTAAGCGAAATTTTAATATTGTGTTTATTTTGAGAGAGTTTAATTCTCTTTTGATCTCTTGATATTTTGGTCAGTGTTCCTCTGTGCTATCCGGGTAAATAGGGGCATCTGTATGAGGACAATGCCCAAAGAAGTACCGTTATATTTGCACACACAATCATTAATTATAAACAACAATTGTGTGCGTAAATTCTTATTTTGCTGAAGAAATTCTCTTTGTGTAAAGAATTTCCATACTTTTTTGTTACCAGAGACTTATTTTATATATGCTTCTGTTCGTTTTAGTCTGAAATAAATATGCAAAGTATTGCTTTTTCATATTTATAACCAGAAACAAATTAATGCAACTTATCTTACAAAATTTATGTGTACATTATAAAGTTCTTTTTAATGGGCCTGAATTTTTTAAAGAAAAAAAAACCCGAGTATTCAAAAGAAATAACAATATGATTTGACCTTTTTAAACAGACCAAATTCTGCTCCACCGCTCAGAATATTTTTATGGCGCTCAAAACAATATTGAATAGAAGTACAGACCCAATATTAAGTTAATTAGGTGGTCCCTTAAACCGATGAAATGTCCCAGAACATGCTATCAAACGACAAAAATTTCTACATTACATATACACTACACGACATTAGGCATTGGTTCGACGGTCATCCCGGAGTAAGATACGGTGCAGTCTTTGGTTTGACTGTCACCCCGGAGTAAGGTACGGTGCAGTCTTTGGTTCGACATTCACCCCGGAGTAAGATACGGTGCAGTCTTTGGTTCGACTGTCACCCCGGAGTAAGGTACGGTGCAGTCTTTGGTTCGACATTCACCCCGGAGTATGATACGGTGCAGTCATTGGTTCGACAGTCACCCGCAAGGTTTAGATACAGTGTAGACACAACATTAGGTATTGGTTCGACAGTTCTTCTAAGGTTTAGATGCGGTGTGGACGCGACCATTAGTTATTGGTTCGACAATCACCACTATAGGTTTATTAGATATAGTGTAGACAAGACCGCATTGGTTGTCGGTTGGAGTGTTTGTTACCCCCTAGGTTTGATGCGGTTTGATCTGCCTGGTTCGACTGTTACTTATATGCTTAACACATTTATGATAAATGGCCTCGGATTGATACAGTATAAATATAGTCTGGATAGGTATTGACTCGTCTATAACCCTTAGGATGGATACATTTATATAGGCAACCGGAGTATGTTCTGTTTTGACTGTCATCCTATAGCTTCCTAGATTTGATATAAAAGATACAACCGGAGTAGGTATTGGTTCGACTGTAATTTCCAGGGTTGATATGCATATTTTGGGTACGGTTGATGCATTATAGCCATGCCCGTCAACCCTATACGAATAAGGACACAGTTACTCTTGCAATTCCTGTCATCTTTTGGTTTGTTACAGTGTAAGATCTGGCCGGAGTAGGTTTGGGTTCGGACTGTGATTGATATAGTTCGCTATGTATGACTGAGTTGCTTTTTTCGATTGTCTACCTAGATTTTTGTCCGGCTATTAAAATATATACAATCTGTGACATTGTTATCTTATACAGCAATTGTATATTCTAGCTCAATCTAAAGAAAGGGAACATTAAAGAAACTAAAATCTGCCACAATAATTCTCGATCCTTTAAGTTGATTGTGTTAAAAGTATATTTCTATCCCGGGTTATGTAATATTTCATTCTTATTTCTCAAAACTGTCAAAAACCACGATATAGAAATAATTCTGTTAAAAGGCAAGTGGTATTTCCCATAGACATTCTACTCAATTAGATCTCGAAACGCGTAAATTCGTTAGTCTTAGTTCGACGGTTAATCTTTTAAGTGGAAAATAAGATTGTTACGAAACTTGATTGAAATAAGGTTCTGTACGATTTTTAATGAGTCAGCCATTTACCAATATATGGTTAATCGGGTAATTAACTTAAATCGGATTAACATTAGAAGCTTTAAGATTTCCCGGATTAAATTGTAAAGTAAAAATTTGACGACTGTCAGAAACAAGGTCTAATGTACAAGGCATGCATGTATAGGTGTAACAACGAAGGTCAGAGAGAAAAAAATCAGTGATCAAGGTCTTGCCAAACCCTTAATATAATACAAAAGGTCTCAACTACTTGTCCGAAAATAATGTCACAAGTGCAAAATAAGAATGACAAAATTAACAATAATGTAATAAAATCAATGTTTTATTTTGTAAATTCCAACGAATACTGAGAACGAAATGCGTTTGAAGTTTTGTCTTAATGAGCAGAGGAAATGGACACTTTGACCTTGGTCATTGCTTTTTCCTGAAAGACAACACTTAGTTACATAAGATCCTGGACTACAAGTTCAGCAACAATGTATGAACACATTCATCATGTTCAACTTCAAAAGAAAATTTGATAAAAGACAATTGGAAGAAAATTACAATTTTTGGTTACTTTTTCGTTACTTTTCTTAATGACCTTCCAGATGGCTGATGAGAGGAGACCCGGAAACAGTTTCTTTTTAACAAAACGACCATCTCCTCGGTTTAAATGACAGTCGGTCTGTTGTTCACTATTATAACCAAAGTAATGCCGATTTGAATAAGGTTATAAATGCGATCAAAACACAAATTGCAAACAACGCCCCATTGCGTAAAATGATTCACGTAAGCAAATATATAATGGCTAGAAAAATGCCTGACAACCAAAAATTAGAAAGTAGAACTGAAATAGGAATCTAAATACAGGACATGCAAGGGGATATTGTGCCGACTTAGCACACGTTCCACTGAATCTGCCGCTGTATGTCATATGTAGTAAGAACTGGTGGGCTGTGGAATCCCGATTCATATTATTAAGAATGAAAGACGGAAAGAATGAACTTTCTATGACGACATTGTCCCTATGAAAAAAATCCATTAGTATTTTGTGTTTTAATACGCGTTGTCGTGACGTAATGGTATTTTCTGAGGAAGGGTATTTTAAAAACAAAATTGGGGAAAACTACACAGTGTGTAGAGTACAAAATACTAAATCACTCATAACTTTTTATTCGTCAAAATAAAAAAAAAATTGTGTTATTAAGAATTTCAACAAAGTGAAGTTGAGAACTTGTGTGGGGCAAACTCTCTTACTAGTCTACTATACTGCTTATGAATATATCTTATATAAATGCATTAAGACATTGTGTTATACCTGGGCCACTTCTATAGCTAGGATGTACGCGAAATTTTCTGTTTCAAGCGAAATTTTATTTGTGAAACCAAACATACAACTATGAACAATGCGGACCAACCAAAAAAAAAAGAGGGATGATCTCCGGAAATGAAGCCAGTTCGGGTTTTATTCCAAACGTTTAGTGTTCAGCATTGGTGGGGTCCGCATTGTTCGGTGTCATGTTCCGCTTTTTTTATTGTCTTGTCTTTCAACTTTTCTCCTTTTGTCTGGGCCTTCGGTTTTCTTTCGCCTCCTCTTTGCATGAATTAAATCAGAGCCTTTGTGGGGTTTTGATAGTCCCAGACCCCCTGCTTCGCGTGTAACGAACCCTTCCTTTTTTAAACGATACTGCCTAAGGGTCAGCTTCACATGAATCAATGAGTAACTTTCAGTCTTGACACTGAAGTTTTACTGTTAGAAATGGTGATTATCCAGGAAAAAACAAATTTGAAAATATTTGAGAAAGTTAGCTAGCCCCTGTCAATGCACCCGGTATTATAATGTTGTTTCCTTATTAAGGTAAATTTATTTAGTATGTGTTCATTGCTTGTTTGTTGTCGTTGTATTTGTTGACATTGTAAGGAGAGAACTAAAATAAGTTTTAGTAACTTAATGTAATAAATTATTGTAAAACTAGAAAGTGCTTCATATTTTCTTGATTTTTCAATTTATTTGAACAACTACACTGAAAACATGAAGTGTTTGTTCTGTAGCCAATATTTCTCTTCCAGATATTGATGCTAGATCCCAGCTGAACAAACTAGTATGTATACAGGGGATATTGAAAACAGTTTCACAGGGAGGGGTAAATGCAATTAAAATTGTATAACCCCACCAGAACAAGAACCTGTGTCTGTTTGTTGGTTTCTACATCGATTTTTTATTGTTGATTTTTATCTATTTTTTCCCTGAATTTGGTGTGTGTGATTTAACCAGTTGTTTTTTTATCGGGACGATTTATAGCTCGTCACCGAATGTGATTCAATCCGTGTTTGGCCCTCTCAATTTCCTTCCTTTCAGAATGTGGTGAGGTTTCCTTCTCGCTTATATGTAATGTTTTCCTCTCAAAGTGACCACATGGGTAAAATAATGTGTAAGCAACCCATTTTTAGTTATCTACCCCTTACAACAGTCGTCCTCATTTTTGGTTGCGTTTCTGTCACAAAATTTTTCTTTGTTTTACGAGGCATAAGATAAAAACCATTTCTTAAACCAACAAACAAATGTTGTTTTATACGTGCCCTGTCAGTCTCTTTGAAAGCTTTGGTTGGCAATGGTATTGAACAGAAAGAAAACAATATAATTTTAATCTGATTTTATTACTAAATCAGATAAATTCACGGCAGAAAGAACGACATACATTTCAATCCCGTGACACCCTGGTGTTACTCACACCCTTCACTCAAACATTCTTCTGTCTTACTCTAATGTACATAACTGGTCATACCCACTTTTCATCTACTACACTAGACTTCCCACTCCAGTATTGTACATATTATATAAAACAGTGACTTAACACGAAAATAAACCAGAACTTAATGAACTGATTCCGAAAAATATAAATTAAGACAACTCATGTCATTCCCTCCTAAACAGATGTATTTGGTTCTTTTTTAAATTTGAATATTTAATATTTTTTACAGTTAAAACTGCAGAATACATCCCATACCCCAAAATTTGACCAATAGAACCAAATAGACTCTGTTAGGACTCCCACAATAACTCTCACAAGTCACTAGTTTTCCATAAATAAGCCACGCTGGACATATATTTTTCATTTTCTCCTTTATTAAATAACAATTTCATTCATCAGACACATGATTTCTTGGTATACATTATCACAGTTTATTTATATTTCTTGAAAGACTTTCTCCTATTGCCTTTGTTTACTTCCTAATACTGCCCTAACTTGTAAGATATCAGATCCTATCCAATTTATGAGATGCCTATGGGTACAAATAAGCACCCAAACTGCCCTATTTAAAATCACAAAATATGACAATATCTGACATCTCTTGGTTCAGAAAGTTTACAAAATAAAAAATACTCAGACAAAAATAAAAAAAAACATTTTTACAATTATTATCACATTGAAAAATAAATTACTTGTCTTAGACATGTTAGAAAAGGCTTAATCACTGTTAACTAAGAGAGGTAGAAGATGACATTTTAAAAATTCTTTTTTCGATAGAGGTAAAATCCTCTGGTTGAAGAGGTAGATGTCTCTACCCACACAATATAAAAATTGGTCCCTGTTTTGTTTTAATAACCTTTAAATCCTTAGGTATAGCTTATTGAGAAAATCCTCACTGAAAATCTATATAAAATGAATTTAATCATAATGGCACTTTACCACAGTTTGAGAATTTATTTCAGAGACATTTATACTTGGGAAAGAATAAATAAATAAAAATATCATTTCAACTTCGTTGAATTGTTAATGATGATTTTTGAACACATCAGTATTTGTGACTAAAGCACACTAGGATGATTTTATAATAAATAATGATTCATCTATACTACTTTTCCCATTAGGTATATCTTTAAAAACCCTCTTATCATTTACTTATACTACTAGGGGCAGACAACCCCTTCGTCTCTATATTCTGTAACCACAATCCAGCAATGACAGTGCATCATAGTTTTATTCCAAATTTCAACCAAATCTTTTATAGCACTATTACACTTCAGAATAAAACTTTAAACATCAATCATTACAGCTCATGTGAAATATATCTCAATTTTCGTTTGTTCTTTGTGCATATTTGAACATTTCAGCACCATTTGAAAATGAATGAGAGTTTGTGTCTACGATGAACATTGATGTGGATTGTGATGTTTACAAGTCAATAACATAATAAATGGTTTATAACAAGTAAAAAACAGCATTAACAACAAAAACATTAACAAACACCCTTTCCTACATATCTAAGAAAGTGGACAATTCACCCACTGAAACCGAAAATATTTTAAAGTTTATGAACACATTTGACTCTAATTTCAGTGAGTATATCGTCTGTTGCCGACAAACGCCGAAACCTTCCGAGCAGCAGCATTCTTCTTTGTCGGATATGGCAAAGGGTTACCACGACCTTATACATAAAAATCTCTCATAAAAACGTAAATGCAGCAGTTATCTTGGCAGCGTTTGGAAAATAAAGGTGATAACTTTTAAAATACAATATCTTGAACATCTGTTGGTGTTGTTGGTTGGCCTTCTATGTGGTCTCTGTTTGGATGAAAGTCAGTTTTTGAGGATGTATTGTCAGACACAATATTATCAACATTCGATAAGTTTGACGCTAATGTCTGTTCTATTTGTTCTTGGCAAGATCGTAAACAGTCCTGAAAACAAAACGAGTAAATTTCAGTTAAAAAGCACTTTATTGACTTTGTAAAATCAGTACTTAATAATGTAGATATAAATTCTTTGGCAACTTCTACTATTTATCAAAAAAGGATTTTGAGCAATTAATATAATAAATTTTAACACGATATTCTCGGGATAATCTGTACGACACTCGGAAAATGCCAGAAACGTTTAACAGTGGACTTTAATTAAATCCGCTCTAGATAACACACAACTGGGGGCACACTCAGCAAGACAATTACCTGATCAAATTTGATTGTCGTGTTCAATTTAATTAATCAAAGTAATTTAACTAGAAGATTTGTGTTACCACAGGTGTTAAAAGGCATATTGTATAAAATCTGTATAGTCCAAATATTTGCCACAAATAAACCCAAGCCGTGTCTGCTGACCCATAGCTTCGTAAGACATATTATGTAGTAATCCTTTATCAATAATCCTAATGTACCAGATCATTTTAAATCTTAATAGAAAAATGTGTACACTTACGATATCAATTCCTAATATCTGATGGAGGTTTCCTAACAATTTGTGGCTGCTTGTCTTTAATAAACCATGGGCTGCGGCTCCGAGGCTTCCAGCGGCAATCATCGAAGGTGGATACATCATAAATTTACAATCTAAAAATGAAGAGAAACATGAAATTACCATGTTAAAAAATAGGCAAAAAGTGTCATAGAATGGGGGATTTGTTGATAATTCCAGGAGTCAAAGCAAATTATGATTTTTATCAATTAATTCTAAGATAAATTTTCCCAAGGTAAAGAAAATCTTTGATAATATATCAATTATAAAATTTCGGTAATCTTTATGGTATTAAAATGGCATATTACCTTTAGCACACAATGCAATGAAGATCTGTGCATGTCGTTTAATAGAATTTCTCAAGTCTGTTTCCATAGGTATTCTGCTTAATATCTGTTCTAGAAAATCATGTGGTGTAATGGCCGATAAATCCCATTTTAACTTGTTCAGTACCAAAAGCTCCATTGTCTAAAAAAAGTCAAAATGTAAAAAATAATAGGAAACTTCATCGCATATATACAATAAAACAAGTGGAATGTATGTTATGTACGCGGAATGTCGTTTCTTGTCTGTGAAATATACATATTACCTGGAGGCCAAACGATTGTAAATCTTAGGCCAGATCACGTAATGCTCTATGCTGTCAGCAAAAATTTCGATTTTTTGTCAGTATTAACTAAAATGTAATAAAGAATCCCCAATGCTTTTTATAAGATGAAGAAAAATATGCCCAACTTGTCCATTTTTTTGACCGGCTTAATTCACACGTGACTAGCACTATTGAAATAAAGTTACAAAAATATACTTGTATTTTTTTTCAACCCAATGTAAATTATTTATAAAAGCCTACCATTAAATCTTCCAATGTGACTGAGTTATCTGTATACACAACCAATTTTTCTGCTGTAAGAGGATTTGTTTCCTTGAGTTTTGATGCTAGGAACATAGAGACTGCACCCAGGAGTTGAAGTCTGGTTCGAGGAATGTCGACCACGGACATAAATCTGTCGATATAATTCATAGCTAACGGGAAAACCTCTTCTTCACACTGCTGCTCTTCGCAAACCTTAATAGAAAAATAATTTCTTTTCTTAAAACCTTGTTTTATTATTAAAATGTTTCAGTATATAATATATGGTCACTTCTCAAAGACTTCTATGGTCCCTTCTGAAAGACTTTATTCCAATGTCAGGAAAATCAAAATTAGGACAACAGTCAGGAAAATTAAATCTGGAAAAAAATCAAACAACCTGAGGAACAAATGCAACTGATAAATTTATAATTTCATGCCAGACTTCAATTGATAGCTAAGGTATACTGGGTAGTTTGTTGCAAGACAACATTTGGAAGAGACCCAGCATTTCTCAAGGTTGTCGACATATGTAAGCTCCTTCCTGGATATAATATGATTCAATGAGTGAAATTAAATAAAAATGATAAAATAATTCGTGAAAAATTCAGATTGGATGAAGTCGACCCATATGCGTACCTATACACTGCGCAGAATCGCCCATCCAAAACCCTTGTCAGCTAAGTTCACGTTTCATAGGCATGCAGAAAATGTTGAAAAAAATCAAATTTAATGTAAATCGTGAAAACTTCTAGTTCAAAAGTCTTCAAAAGTGGTCAGTGCAGCTGTCCATATGAAAATATTAAGTGTGAATGAATGAAAACCACTAAAACAAAAGCTTTAAATAACAATATTGGCAGTGTCACCTACAGAATTTCACCTTAAAAAGTTGATACAGAAAAAAATACTTTTAAACAAACGAAGAAAAATACGAATTCACTACTAGGTTCGTTTTGTAGGGCTGTTTAAGCGGCAGATGATGGACTAGATGTCACTTTAATTCGATCAAGTTCTAAAAAGGTATACTCAAAGTAATATTAAGGGGGTCAAGATTATCACATAACCGCCATTTTGTTGCAAACCAGACAAACGAATTTTCTCAGATGAACTTTTTCCTGCAGAAAGATCATTTTGAATAATGTAATTAACATTTAACAACTTTGTTTACTTAACATTTTCATAAATCACTGCAAAATAAGTGATAATTTTCAAAAATCGGCCCGAAACCTGCTACCTCGTGGTGCAGTGCAGAGTGAACAAAGACTGAATTTCTAAAAAGTTGAAATAAAATGACAATAAAAGAATAACTACCTCCAACATCCATTCTGCAACCATTTTCCTCATGTATGGTCGAATGTCAGTTTGAACACATTTAAAATAACTTGCGGATGGTTGATACTTGTCCTCTGTGGCAAGCAAGTTGTGCAAAACTCTATCATCTTTCAAAAGCACTGGGTCCTCGTATGCCCTTTTAAGAGATTCAGTTTCACAGCACATCAAATCCATATTGTTAATGCTATTAATTACACAGTTCAGTTAAATGATAACGAACAAAACACACACAAATTATAAATAAAAGTCACTATAAATAATATCCACCAGACTGAAATATATGACACAAAATGAAGTCCAATTTTTGGTCGAAGGCTGCACTGACCGTCTACTTGCTCTGAACCATCAACAATGAATGAATGAGTTGGTGTGTACCTTCTTCTTATATGCTCCTTAGTGCTCAATACGACCAACGATCTGCCAGGGAGCCGTGATTATATACCACCCCCGGTCACACTGTGAAATCCTATTCATTTACTCAGCACTGGTACTTGTCACACTGATGCGCATGCGTCAAATCTCACCTTGGGAGAATATCGAAATCTGATAAAACAATTTGACAACTTTTGCAACATGTATCTGCAAAATTATGAAATATATTGTAATGCAACAAAATTCTAATTTAGGTTTTAATTTTTTTAGTTAATAAAAATTAGTCATTTGATTTTTGTCTTCGCAAATTTTAACTTTCTTACTAAGGGCAGCCTTTGTTATGAATATTTATGAGCTTAGCGTGATTGACAGAATACTTTCAAACAAAGAAATTTTTCGCTGTCGAAGCTGGTCATCGTAGTTCAATTTAGTTGAACGAAACTATTTTGATATTTTGACTTTGGTTTTACAGCAAACCGCAGCGAAGTAAGAGAAATGGAAAGAATACGACAAAACAACAACAACAAAAAAAACCCAAAAAACTATGGGTTATAATTAATGACGCAAACTCGTCTACATATTTTGCACCTTTTTAAAAAGAAAGTGCCTGGCAGAATTAATGAAAAATATTAATGAAGTTTAATTTGTGAAAAAAACAACAGCAAATTTATATAATGTTACCTAGCTATTTTTCTATTATTAGAATATAGGCCACACCGAAAATCAATATAGTTAAATTCCTCTACAATAAGAAACGGTGAATGAAACTAGCATATTTGGAGGTATTTAATTGGTGGTCACAAATATTTTACCACGCCTTCAAAGATTCGCGTGCCGCTTTCTGATTATGCAAGATTAGTAAAATATATAATGCTCTCGGATTTAGCTTTAGGTTATATTCATAAGTATGTACAATTAGTTAAAATGATTTTAACAAACCTGCGAGCGTTAATTGAATAAGATTATTAATTGATAAGATTTTATTTTTACTTTCTTAACACCTAGAAATATTAATAATGTATTAAATGTCGTCTTTCAAGTATAATAACAATAATGATAAAAATAATTTCAGGAAATAAAATAAATTGAAATAAAAGAAAACAAATAACTAAATGAATTAATAAATTAATAATAATAATAATAATAATAATAATAATAATAATAATAATAATAATAATAATAATTAATAATAATAATAATAATAATAATAATAACAATAAGCGAAAAAGCAGGACATATCACGTTACTGTAAGACCGAAGTTTTATATAAAACTATCATTTACAAGTTTTCGTTATCAAATTCATTGCAGACTGAGAACAATTTTATCTGTTTTTTAATAAGTTAAGGCGACGGTGTCTGGTAAGGTTTAAAAAGTGGTCTTGTGGAGCAATGTGACAAACTGGCACGAGTCTGGAAAATGCAACTGGTGTCATGACACACAGTGCCATACTGCAAGTGGCTTCGGGATGAGAAATATCAGCAATCCGAGCAGCAATCTCGTCATATCATATTTCTTGCAGTGCATGCAACATGCCCATTAATATTTCACTAAGCGTTCTTTTGATTTTTGTAATGATTTGTTAAAAAACCCAAAATCATCTGTGGTTCAAATATTTCATCGTAGTCAAAGGGAGACAAGTCAATATATTCTGCTTTGTTGCCAAGCAACAGTTATTTACCCTGACAAACTTTGTACTCTTAAATGCTCACGTGTCATATTGAAACGATATTGAAACACTATAATAGAAAAAAAAAACTATTTTTGTTAAAGTTTACTCGACCAAATTAGTAGTAGACAAGATATATGAAAACAATCACAAATCTGAGACAGATTAATTACGAAAGTTTAGTTTTTTGTTGTTATTGTTGTTATTGTTTTTGATTTGCACCATGACATACTATTCATTATTTTCTCTGTAAGTACATATAAGACGTACTAATTTTGATCTCCCGCTACGGAAATGTTATGCGGACTTTTTATATTTGGTAATTTGACCGCACGTTTCTCTTTTTTTTTGGACCTTTTCGCTTGACAAATATTAAAAAGATTTGTGTTAAACTATCAAAAAATCATATCTCGCATTGTTTGAAAAATCTTACAAAGTTACAATTATCAATGATAATTGTTCTGACATAATAGTAATTAAATCAGTTATATACAATGCCTGTTATATCAATGTAATCTATTTTATATTTAGCCTTTAATTCAAGACACGTCATATAAAATAAAAAATAAAAAATAAACATAATAGCTTCATTTGCAATTTTCTTAACAGTGATAACTATTATATTTTAAAAAGGCAGAAAAAAGCGGCATGTTATTTTTGCGCACTTTTCATCATTGAAAATAAATTTCAATCTATAGTGAGTTTACACAGGCACTATCTTATTAAAGAACCAACCGTTGGGTACTTCACGGTCAAATGAAATGTAAGAAAAAGTGCGTGCAAAATAAACGCATACAAACGACCAGGTTATTTTTTGTTAATTCCACTACCGGAGCCAAAATTTGAATCTTTTCGGTCTCAAACAATATGACCTATCTCGTCTCAAAAATAGCAGAAAAGTCGCAACTAGTCTATATGACAGAAAAAAATCTTTGTGTTACCGAAAACACTTGAACTTTTGGTCAAAGGTAAAAAATCGGCTCGAGGTGACTGCCAGATATCAAAATTTCTTCAAGAGACAACATTCATCAGCTAAATGCAAGAAATGTTTGTCGCTGCACTATTGACTCACTATTCTAATCAAAGAGTTTTTTCGCTGTAAACGAGTTCCATTGTAACACTAAAAATAGCAGACAGTCGGCGCGGATAATAATTAAAAACATATCAATAACATATCAGTTTTAAAGGAATGAAACTATAATTTGAGAAATAAGCTATTAATAATAATTAATAAAGTAAATCCGAATTTTAACCAATATCAACTACTGGACAAACTAAAATATATACTTTCTCCAAAGGTTGAACTTTTGCCAACAGTATGTGATTTTTAAAGCAGTCATTAGAATTGCGAAATTGAGGTCCATGCCTGTCAAAAGTTACACAATTCTTATATATACATTTATGCATTTCTTATGTTTTATGTGTGTCTTGTATATTGTATTTGTATTTGCTTGACCTGTATGGGTGTAATTTGCAAATAAAGTTATTATTTATGCAAAGACGATCCACAATCAATATTTAATCCCAACAAAAAAGGAGTACTTAGAAAAGCAAATATAAAGGGTCTACAATGGTCATCTATACGGACAAGTTTAAGCTCTTACATAGACCAATCGGACACCCAAGTTCTTTGACATCGCTGAACTGTTTATTTTTGCAAAACACGACATTTTAATGTAGTTACTGTGTGTTTCTCGTTAGTATTTTTAACCAGGCGTAAACTGCATTTTCTGTTCACGCTTCCGATGTAAAGCGTCTCTTGTAAAATGTCGTGTTTTAGAGAAAAAATGATAAACCATGCAAGTCTAGGCGAAGTATTTTTTCTTCAAAATGGGTGTTTCCGCACAATTTCTGTTGTTATTTTCTGACTCGATTAATTTTTAAAGTGCAAAGACGATCTATTCATGATCAAGGCTAAAAAAAATAACACTGACTCTCCTTGTCTTAAGCACACGTGAATTCAACAATGAAACATCCGTAATAACCTTATAGTAATTCTGTTTCAGATGTAACTGTAGGCCCTGAAGCTGTATACTTGTCAGGTGGTATGCCGAATGCTGCTACTTTTCCAGCAGTTAAGGCTTTATTTGAGTTGAGGTAAGGTTAGATTCGTAACAACCTCATGTTTATTTTCATTATTTGCTACATAAATGGTCAAACAGAATTTTTCGGTTTTTTTCTTGACCAAAAAGCCATTTTAATTTGTTACAGGTTCAGGTAAGGAATATGTCACCTTGCATGTAAATTGAGCTACACACAACGTTTGAAGCTCTCGTCGTCTTGTTCTAAGAATCTTATTAAAAACTTCGCTGTATATCTTTTGCACTCATCACTGCGGTGAATGCTATTGGAAAACATCCCCGATATCGAAGAGAGACCCATCAGAATAGCAGACCTTAGCAGTCAAAATATTTTTATTTCCTAAAGATGATATCTGTCTTCTTGTTAAATCTATGACAGTGTGCAGTTTTAACTCCTATTTAAAAGAAAAGATATGGAATAAATGCTTGAAAGCCACAATCCACAACTCTTCTGGATTGGATGTGCACTGCATTATTTCTCGTTGCCTTTTCTTCACTAAATTTACTTCGGGCACGAAACATTTCTTTCTTTTATAAAACGAATGTTGACAATATAGATCAAAGTACTGACCTACTGCCTATTCGAGTGATCCGATCGATATGTCTCTATGTCTGTTTGATTGATTGAATGGTGCTTAACGTCCAGTGGCAAATATTTCATGTAAAATTACGACAAGAGCAAATCAGGGATGATTAATCAACCCTGCTTTGTACTAGACCGACAGGCTTAGCCGGATTTTTAACGTGCTAGCTCATGAAAGCAACAGTCAACAGGCAGACATGCCACTTTACCCAGACATATTTTTCTGACTCGGGGCCGAACAGTGTTTGCCCTTTATCTCTTACCCTTTTGTAAACAAAAATCATTAAATGCTACAGCAAATTCTTGAAGCAACTTATAGAAAGGAATCATTTGGAAAACCCCATCCAGATCAAATGGGCAAAAATGTTTTTCCATATTGTACGAAATTGACCACCCATTTCGACCCCTTATAGCTCGAAAACGGTAAGAGATAGAGAAAATTCTTCGACATTCTACTGAAAGCTCTCATTGATAAGAATCAAATAAGTATTTAGTTGCTTGTAGCACGTTAATCACCACCAACCACCTCAATACATACACAGTATCTAATTGTGTCACCTATATATACTTCAGCTTATTACCATCCGATTGAGAGCATTAATTTTGTGTGGAAGACGCGGTAAGCCCGATTTTTAAAAGACGTTAATATCTTACAGTATCTTACTAAATTTTTGACGGCCCACCAAAGTTTTGCAAAGGGCAAAACAAATGATGATGATTATGAAAATAATAATAATAATAATGATAATGATAATAAGAAGAAGTGAGAGAAGAAGAAGAAGCCCTCAGGGTCAGGTCAAAATTCAAAGAAATAAAAGTGGTCATGGACATAGGTATCACCATCCGACTGAGAGCATTGATTTTGTGTGGAAGACGTTAATATCTTACAATATCTTATTTAATTGTTATGGGCCCACCTATTTTTTGCAATCTTTTTACAAAGAAAGGTCAAACCAGTTGATGATGATTATGATAATAATAATAATAATAATAAAAATAAAAAGAAGAAGAAGAAGAAGAAGAAGAAGAAGAAAGAAGAAAGAAGGAAGAAGAAGAAAGAAGAAGAAGAAGAAGAAGAAGAAGAAGCCCTTAGGGTCAGGTCAAAATTCAAAGAAATAAAAATGGTCATGGACATAGGTATGAATTTGGCCCCTTGGATCAAACGCTGGGGGATTATCATATGATAAATAAGGAAGTTAAAAAAATGGCCGTATCAATGACCCTGCACATGTTATAAAATTTTTAATCAGTTTATTTTAAAATGGAACTCTTGGACCGAAAGACGCTAGAGGTTTTTAAAAGCTTCGCATCCTTTTTTTCGAGAATATGGTGGATGTTTCCGGGAATTTTTACACTTTTCCGAGATTTTTCCCTTTTTCCAAAAATTTTCTAAAAATCGCGGTAAGCTCGATTTTTTAAAGAAAAAAAAAGATGGAATACACAACGCTTAAATTATATACAGCATTACAAATTAAAATTCCAATCTTTTAAATATAATAAATATTTACATAGAATATATACACAGCAACGTTAGAGCCCAATATCTAACCACACAACGTTGACGTTGAGATGACAACAGTTTGATATTTTTCATACTATCTTCTCTGTACAATAATAAGTTTTCTCAAAGTCATACCCAGCAGGATTTGCTTTGTTTCACGGAATTTATTTATTGTCCTCAGCCTTTCGCGAAAGCGGGGGACTATAGAATTCGCAGTTCCGTCATTCCGTCATTCCGTCTTTCCGCAACTTTGAAACCACTGGTCTGATTTGAACCAAACTTACATAGATGAATGGAATATAGAAGGGAAATCACTCTACCAATTTTTAGGTCAAAAGATCAAAGGTCAAGGACATAAAAGGGATCAAAAGGTCAAAAACAGTGGTTTTTTGTGCCGAGTGGGAAATTTTTATTTCCAATCCGATTTCGATTTTTTCGTTGGATTCCTCTTTGAAAAAGATTTGATAGGTATTCTATCCAATTTTTCCTATCTCTTACCGTTTCCGAGAAAACTTAGACCAAAGTTGGCGAAAAATTGAATTCTTCAAAAAA
>JAULBM010000031.1:2242063-2254573 GCA_032357055.1 Geukensia granosissima | reverse complement strand
CCCGCTGATTAGGATCGGTTAACTTGATAAACGTCATTTATGTATATGACCCCTAAGCATTAAGTGAAACGTTCCCAAGCATCCGGTGGAAGACCTTATTCCATTTCTCATATACTATGTGTATCATCCATAGTCACTGTAGCACCATTTTTCTTTTTAGCAAGATTCAAATGTCTAAGGCATTGGTCTTTTCCGGGGTGGCATGGGTGGGTAAATTGGTGACCGCGAATTATCTTGGTAGGTTATTGTGGTTGAGATAATCGCTGCAACTTTCCATACAGACAACCAAAATTCCATGCATCGAATCAGCTTCACTAGTATAGATATGTCGGAGAATAGCACGACCACACCACAGCATATACTCGTCATTTCGACCGGACTCCACTCAAACTTGTGCTTACATAGACACTTACACTCTTTAAATTCACCCTAGTGTCGGCGAATGCAGGGTAGACAAATATCGCTTTTTTTACTTTTTTACCTCAGCATTTCTACCTACCTACAATGTACCTACCGAAACTGTCATCTGCATAAAATCGTAAAACTAGAAATCCTTTCAGAATAATATTTCCGTCAGATCGATTGACTGATTTGGGTTTAACGCCACATTCAACTATATTTCAGTTATAACGCGGTGGTAAGTTTTAATGATGGGGGAAGCCGCAGTACCCGGAGAGAACAATCGAACTTTACCGGTAACTGACAAACCTTATCACGTGCTGTACGAGTTAAACTGAACCCGTTTTAAATGGTACAAAATCAGGAGATCACTCCCACCGTATAGTGATTTGTACAGGTAAGTTTAAATCTACCTCGACCACTCGGACACCCTGACCCCTATTTCTTTCAGCAATCCCCTATTAAAGATATCCTGAAGAACAATCTCTGCAATAACGTATTTCTTAAATCCATGACACAGTTCATTTGTTTTTAAAGGGACCATTTACAATAAAAAGAAAGCCAGATGTTGAGTAGAACATTACGTAAATGTAATTTAAAAATACTGGACATTGTCCCATATTGCACATATTTCTGAAACGAAAATAAGATCGTAAATACTCACAAGAAACAAAGTCACATAACAAACCATAATCCAATAATTGCGTAGGATCTACTGTAACAGTGAGTTTTACTCGTCCGTAAATAATGTGTTTTTTACAGATACAAAATAAAATTACAATTTTTATAATTTAATAACACATATTGATGAACTATCGATCAATATTTTAATTTTCATTGTCTGGCCATCCTTTCTAGTCTTGCCCCTCTGCCCATGCACTGTTACTAATAATGTCACAAGTTGCATCTCTGAATAAACTGAACACAGACTTAGATTATCTATATAGGTAAATTTGTTTCTTAGACACTTCCTTATTATTCAGAATTACGCAGTTATGGGTGGTAATTGCTTAAAAACCCTTGTCTGAAAAGGAACTTATTCTTAAATTGATTATCAATCATAAGTCAAAGCTTCATATGAAAACCTTTAAACTATCATTTATCTTTCATCACTGTGCGTTTGCAAACATTTCCAATATTACAGTGTGTGCATGAGACAATTGATAATATGCATGAAAGTAAAAGCAACATAGAGCATTTTTTTGGTACCAAAAGAAATTGTTCATTATGTAAATATATATTAATACAATCTTTGAACACAACAGATACATGCTATACATAATATACATCTAAATTAATTGATATTAAAATTTTCAACTTATGAGATTAATTTGATTTTGCTCTTTGATATAAGTTTGTACTTTTAAAGTACAGAAAAAAATATGTCAATCGTCCCTTACAAAGGATTATTGTATAATTAAAAGAAAAAATAAGTGCGTGTCTTCAACTGACATCAATACAGGACTTGTTTGATAATGTCAGCGTGTTATTGAATTATTTTATTTTCGAAATCATCATCTGTAACATGAATTACATAAGTAGGTTGATTATTTTAACACAAAAAATGAATAGATTTCGGTTAGTTCAAGCGTATAAAAATATACAATAAACGTACAACATTGACCGCCTCGGTGGTTTAATGGTTAACGTGCTCACCTCGACTGAGGAAGGTCGTGGGTTCGATCCCCGGCCGGGTCAAACCAAAGACTTTAAAATCGGTTTTGCTGCTTCTCTGCTAAGCACGCAGCATTAAGGAGTAAGAGCTAAGACTGGTCGGCCCAGAGTCAGAATAACGTGTCCGGGTAATGTGGCATGTCTTCCTGCGGACTGTTGCTTTCGTGAGCTAGCACGTTAAAAACCCGGCTCAGCGTGTCAGTCTAGTACAAAGCAGGGTTCATCATCATCAGTCTTTAATATTCTCTCGTCCTGAATATGCATGAAATACTTGTCACTGGACATTAAGCAACAATAAATCAATCAATCAATAAATCAGTGGTTAAATCTCTAATATGTAAATTAAAAAGTGGCAAAGGTAATAAATTTACAGCAAACTCTGTGGAAAGCTTTAAGATACAAAACTGCCAATGGCAAATAAATATTGTTAATTTTGGTGAGCTATATGAACATTTCAAGGAGTATTCTCTTGAACGTAGCATTAGAAACAAAACGTAGTCTTAGATCCAAGCATAGCTATAGATGCACTCGTATACAAACAAATCGAAATTGGAGAAAAATTCGACGGCAGGGATAACTACACAGTGCGATATTTTTCAAGTCCTTTCCATATATTCAGTTCTTTACAATTTTTAAAAATGCAGCAAATATCTGTAAAACATTGTTGGATAAATTTCATGTTTGACAACTGAGTAAATGATTATCCTCCGGGACCTTCAGTCCACCAGCAGAGGCAATGACCAACTGGTTCCAAAATACTAAGTTGTATCCGTAGCCCAGTTGCTAAACCCGTCTTATCAAATTTATCACATGTTGTTATGCGGGATTTTGCAGTTTTTATGTCAGGTCTAAAACTCTGAAATAACGGAGAGGCGTCAAAATACACGACGAACGCATATGGCTAACGATTACATATTATGTCCATCCCCATTTGCAAGTGTAGTACTGATAGAAGTACAAACAATGTCATTAATTATATTGTGACAAAATTTTGTGTAAATATTTTTTCTATAGAAACTTTCAAGTTGATCTAAATTATCATTATAATAACTCCTGTCAACTAAACGTTCTCATATTTTGACGCACGACTCTATCCTTGTTTCCAAGTTTAATCTGTTTGCCAGTTTTAATTAGATGTGGTATTGCAGCGAAAAATTCTTTAAAATGCCTCAATATTGTGAATCATTATTTAAAATAAGTAATGATTTTAACAATCAATATAGAAAACGAGAAAAAATGCAAACTCCTTTCCAGTCAAATCATACCTGTCACCAGGTTGTGGTTGGTATGTTTCATACAGAAATCCTTTGATATCAAAGCGCAACAGAAAATTCCGTAATAATTTTAAAATTTATGAAATATATTTCAGAAATCCACTATCACATTAGCGAAATTTATAACAAATATGCAAAATGTAAATGTTTCTGCGTGCGATTCCTGTATTACCTTTATCAGACATGTAAGGGGCCAAAAAAGGGAGATCAGTCAAACTTTATAAACATTTAGAACATTGAACCAAGAATCTAACTTAATTGTCCTATGCATCAGTTCAGATCAAAATCCAAATTAGGTCAAGCGTTCCTTTCAACAAGCATCGTGTAGTGGCATGCAGTAAAATTTTCATTTTTATTAATATTTTCATTTCAAACCTTAATTGAAATCAAATTTGGATTAAAAATGTAATGCATTATTTAACAAAGCAATTAAACAAATTAAGTTTCACACATTTTGAGCAAAAAATCTATTTTCTGTAGAGTAATCATCCGTGCTTACGTATGCATACATTCATTGTACGCAACATTAATAAATTTGTATTTAGAAACTACTTGGTTGATGCCACTGCTGGTTGAGAAGAGGTCCCTGGGAGTATTCACCAGCCAAACTGTCCTACCTGTCTAACAAGATATTTATCACAGATTGTTTTGCAAAGATTTGCGACATACATTTAAATTCTAAACACATAAAAATAATGAGGTTTTGAAATTATTGAACATAGAAGAAGTCTGAAATTGAATTGCACAAACTGACACAATAAAACTGTCTTTTATTCATCTTTTATAAAGTATTTAATGCTGGAAAATATTTTACGAAAAAGGTTCTTTAAAAAAAATACCGATTACTTGAAACGGTTTCCAACCAGATATATTTCATCATTTAAACATTTTCTTTCAAGCTTAAATTTAATTGATACTCTCAAATATTAATTCATCCCTATAAGCACACATTCATGATAAGATTAACGTTACGATATACAAACATGCTTTCGTGTTTTTGATCACTGACCCATTTAATTATAGAAAAGCTGCATACATATATTAAAGAGGCATTAAACTCTAGGTTACTGTATATTATAGGGGCATATAACTCTAGGGAACTGTATATTACAGGGACAGCTAACTCTAGGACACTGTATATGAGGATAAATATGCTGTAGGTTGTTGAATAAGATTTCTGTATTTCACCTCGGCACATGATAATATTTTTATGCATCAGTCAATCTTTAGGAAGTGAAATACTTTACACAAGTCCTCACATGTTCCACGTCAAATATTAATATACGCCCAAATGACTTCAGATGTGAAGTTTTTTAAATGCATCAGCGAATCAGAAATAAGAATAGTCAATTAAAGATATTATATTAAGGATCCTGCATAAATACATCTCATTCGGTGTAGATCATATCATAAGAGAGAGAGATCTGTGGAATATTAAAATAATTGTATGCTTGTAAAGGTCCATGTTTAATTATTGGATATTTGAATCAAATCTTTTAACCAACATTTTGTACATGTTCATTTCCTAAACTTTCAACCCAATTATGTTTAGGTAACAGGCCTGATTGTTCAGTTTCAAGCACAGAAGGTGTATGCCGCCTTAATTCACTTAATACGGCAAGCTGTTCAATCTACAACTGGACTGTGATGCCTGAAGTAATGTTTTCTGGAATACTGCTAGAAAGCATCACATCAACAGTGGGGTCGTCGGTAAGATATCATATGACAATATAACCGATTTAATGAGTGGACCATTAATTACAAAATATCATGTAACATTAATGATCATCTATGAGAAAACTTAAAATTTATCTGAAAAATTCACAATATTTATTCAACAGTTGCAAACCTGTTATTATATCAACTATGTCAGTAACATTGTAACATTAAAACTTATACCAAACTCGGGACATTTTGACGAGTCAAGGAATCAAGGAAATGGCAATACAGTGCAACAAATTGATATTGGTATTTTGAAATACATTTATTCAAATCTCAAAATGATTGAAAAACAAATTATGATTATATGGTGTATGTTAATCTTAGCCATGAGAGATAACGAGAAGTGTATTAGGCCTATATTTAAACTAGTGTTGCACGTAAAACACATCAAGCAATTCACAGGCCCGTAAAGTCATATTTATATAAAGCAGTGATGCACCCTTTTTGGATCAAAGCAGATATTATCTCAATCAAATGTCTTTCTCGGTTTGAGTGAAAATTTACAATCAGTCTATGAAGACATCCTATACGAATTGTTTTTAGTCTTTTTGCCGAAAGTGCAAATTTTAGGCTTCTTTAACAACTGTAACATTCTCTTTTCGTTGATCGATCGATTGATTGAATGTTGCTTAACGTCCAGTGGCAAATATATTCAGGACGAGAACATATTAATGAATGATAATGATAAATAAACCCTGATTTGTACCAGACCGAAACGTTGGTCGGATTTTTAACGTGCTAGCTCACGAAAGCAACAGTCCACAGGAAGACATGCCACTTTACCCAAACAAATTATGCTAACTCTGGGCCGACCAGTCTTTGCTCTTACTCCCAAATGCTGTGTGCTTAGCGGAGAAGCAGCAAATACCAATTTTAATGTCTTTGGTTCGACTCGGATGGTGATCGATCCCTCGACCATCTGCACTCCAGGCGAGCACGCTAACCATTACACCTCCGAGACTGTCTATTCTCTTTTTAAGGATTAGGACATGTAGGACATGACCGCTAATAAATTTAATATATTACACCCAAAAAGTAGAGTCATATATTGTTAAAAAAATTGCCAAAAATTCTGATTCACAAAATATCGTTGAACAAAGAAGGCAGAGTAAAACAGATACGCAAAGCTAAATCATTTAACTACAATCTACAAAAGATGTTTTCTGAAAAGACTTTAAACTATCTCATTATCTTAAAAAAACGAAAACCCTTTATTTTTGAAGGAATAATAATGTGAGAGTTTACAAAATTGGATAATTATTCGCCATATTTTTTCTCAAATTTATATCTAATAAATATTTTTCTGAAGAACTGTGATAACGTTCATTTAAAAGTAAAAATAAACAGTTTTATCATTGAATTGTCACATTAAGAAAATGATCCTAGTCAACGGACAGTGAAATTATGGTCAAGAACAAAAGACAGGTGGCAGACTGACATTTACTCCTAACAATCAATAAGCACACAAAATATTGTTAGACTTCCACTTAAAGTAAATAAGAAATAGGTATAAGCAGGAAAACATGGCTCTAGTAAATAGATCGTGAGTTTTTATGCTTAGGTCTAATTCTCAGGAATTGTAAGTGGTAGGTCAACAGTATTGGATATGCTTATTGTTAGCAGTACATGACGGTTTGCCATGTATCTTATGTCCCTGACCTAATTTTCATGGTTCTTTGACTTCAGTCAAGTTTCATAACTGATCAACATAACTCACCTTCTTTATCATGTTTCATTAAAATGTCCTTGTGGTATTTCTTGCTGAATATTTAGATAAGAAAATGGTTGTGTCCAAACGTTTAAAGGGTATACAGCATACAGGCGAGACATTGTTGTCCACACTGGCGATATTTGTTTCTCACGGCTATTTCTCGTAAGCTTGAGCAAAGGTCACTTTAGGTAAAATAATCATATAGCAAATTTTACAATGTGAAACATTAGCAAACAAACAAATTTTTGGCATGTTAAAGTGAATATTTTCTAAATATCTGTCGACTTCCTTATGATTATATCCCTTCCGCATCCCTTATTACATGTAACAGAAAGTTCCCAAATTGGTTACGATTCATTTCCACAATGAACCTGTAGATTTGCAAAAAATGTCAAGATGATGTTATGGATCCTGCTCTTTAGAGAAAATAAAACAACTCACCTCCAGTCGATATCTTATGTTACAATCTCCTACGTAATGTTATTTAAACCATGGATATGTGGACGAACCGGTTTCTTAACACTACCAGTTAAGAATATTTTAGTGAAAAAATCAGGAAAGTAAAACATAACAGTTTAATTTATATACAGTTCGACTGTTATTCATAAGTTAACAGTTTGCTGTTGTCAACTAACATAAATCATCATATATGTAAAACTTAGCATATAAACTAACTGTACCTAAGGAAAAATGTAGTTGCTAGGTAAACGATATTTTGAAATATTTCAAACAAAGTCAGTTTTTTTTACAATCAAACAAACAAAATTGTAAAATTCAACTTAAATACACAGTTAAAATTCTTTAACTTTAAATATTTAAATATATTTTACTTAAAATTAATCTGTTGCTAAGGAGTCTGTTGGTTATTAAGGGTGAACAATGAAACCATATATTAAATTCAGAAAGGTTATTTTATTCTCCCCACTTACCAGCCAAAACTGAAAACTTCTCTTCTGATATTGCCTGGTATTATTTAAATAAAACTTGTAATTTTAACAGACTTGCAGTTGCTAAGCATTTCCATTGCTAGGCAGCCATCTCTTAGGGTAAACAACAAAAAATGTTAATTTTCTTTAACAGTGAAATGTACTCTATCATTTATGTAAATATGAGTAGTTTTGAAAAGGGGGCCAAAAACGGTCCTTATCATTCCTTGTCCAAATTTATAGTCTATACTTGTTGTAAATATAAGCGTTTTTTGCAATCAAGTTCAGTTATTATACTTTGTGATGAGAATTAAAATGAATTCGAAGATACCAAAGGGAAGACACAAATCGTTAAGTCAGAAGACAGACAATGGATTTATAAATAAGAGGCGTGGAATGATTGTCTATGAGACAGCCACACAAAAGTCCAAATTACAAGCCACTAAATATTTACATGTTACCTTGAAAATATAAGATATAAAATACATGTCTGAAAGACACCAACCGATTGCTCTTTAGAAGTTTCCAAACTGCATTAAGACCTTGAGGCCTTCATTAATTGACAAGATAGGTACCGTAATTTAAGCTCTAAAAAACCTCATAGCCAATCCAATGTAACAAGAATTGGCAAATCCAGAAAAACGATATCCAGACTACCAACTTCTGATTTTGTTCAGGCACATGAAATATTTGGTGCGTTTTAACACGATAGTGAGCGCTCAATCTACCCATATCGAGGACAGATAAAATGACATTAAAAACATTAAAGTCAATTATATTCGATTTAACTCTAGAAGTTGACACACAGTATGATGACAATTTCCTTTCAATAAAAAGTGATAACAAAATTAAAAAGACATTAAAAATTACCACTGATAATATACTTCGTTTCCAAATCAATGACATCAATTAAAACTCCTCCAGCTGAATTTATTGTATAAGTATCGTTGCAAAATACAAAATTGCGAATGTTGAATAAATTTGGGAAATTTTGGGTAAGTAAGTAAGTAAGTAAGTAAGTAATCTTTATTTAGAGTCGGAACATATATATACACAAATACAAACATAAAACATGAGCTCTCAAGAGCTCTTTGACCGACTTGATATTTTAAAACAGAACAAGAGACAGACATAACAAAACGTATAGAGTTACACATACACACATAAGACATAGAATTTGAGCATGTTGTAAGCTACACATTTATGTGTATATATATATATATATATATATATATATATATATATATGGAATAGCATTTCAAGTGTCCACATTTGATGATGAGCATATATAATATATATAGCTTTAATTCACTGTATTGCCATGCAGAAAAAGCATACAATTAAAATCACTGATTAAATAAAATTATAGCATTAATAAAAAGCACAAAAGCAATATTAGCAAACTCCTTAAAGTGACGTCCTGGGGGGAGGGAGTTTCAAGATTGTCTTGTCTTACAGCACTATTCGATTCACGCCCATTTAGAACCGTATAAATCCGACAAAACTGTACATTTCCAACGCTAGATTCTTAAGACCTCTGATTGGCTGGGTAAAATTGACATTAAATGTTATCATTACTTGACTTTTAATTAAATGTTCCAGAACTACAAGTTCACAACAAAAATAAAAACAAAGCAATGAATATCACGGTTCAATCAGATTTGGTTATCTAATCTTTACGCATTTAGGGAAAAAATTATTGGTAGTATTCAGTAATAGGTCAAAAGGATGTACCGTGGAAAAGACAATTAAGGTCATTCCTTAATTAAATCTTATACTGTTATCGAGTACATTGTCTGCATGAATACGTTTGGTGGAAAAGAATGAACTGTACAGAAGTTTGTTTAGGACTATCGATTGGTGTTCACTCCTAAGCATGTTGTTTGAAGTCGATGCATCATTAATTAATTTTTCTTAAGGTAATGAAAACCTTGGCTTAATTACAGAAAGTTGTCACGACATGGCAGATAATCTGATCTCAGAAATGCGTTGCTTATTCGAAAACTACATAACAAGGGAGCCCTTTAATAAAACAAATCCTGCAAACAGTCGTCAATAATGGTGGCATCAGAGTGCTAGTCATTAGCTCAGACGGTCCTGAAATAACAAGAACATATGTTAGACAGATTCACAAATAATTTATGAAAAATAAGAACATTGCAATTTATTATTTTTCTTGATTTCATGAAACTTTTGAATTGCACAAGATTGTTCTATGTCTCCAAATTCATTGCACATATAATTAAAATGACCTCTCTAAATTTTAAATTGCATTAATTGTGGCAAGCGTCGTTCCATTCAATATCATTCTGTCCTTTGGTAAAACTGTGAATGTGGATATTTCATACATGAGCTTAACCTGAACTTAAAAAAATAATGTCAACAGCTATCCATTTGTATTAACATTTATTCCCAATAATTTCCTGGATTTTAAAACATAATCAATTTCATAGAATTAGAAATAGTATCCATATGTTATACTTTAGACATATCTTAAACATATAGATAAGAAATAAAAAGTAAACGTTTGTTCTATTTAACAATAAATTGATATTCCTATACTGTTGTCCATACCATAACGCCATAACGGAAGCTGTAAGAGCCCCCCCCCCCCGAAGTACAAGATTTTAAACTATGTTAGAGATGTTCTCTTACTGAACAATGCTCGATTTGGTGATAATTTTCACCTTATATACCTGAATGAGCTTAAATTAAGGCCACAACAGTCACCCTCAAGTTGGCCTGGAACCTAGATTTTTATCTCTAATAAGAAAATAGAGGAATGGGTTACACAAAATGATGTGACAAACGTAATGACTGCAAGTTCTGATAGTCAACTTCCCGTTCATCGGCGGTAACATTCCAGCTGCTCTGGCGTATGGTAGCTCATAAGTTTTTCAAGAACATGTGTCCAATGCAACGATTTTATAGACAGAGCTGAGTCGTTGACACAGAAACTGCTCAGACAGTGTTATGTTGCTCATTACTCCATAATTAAATAACTGTCGGTTCAGCAATCTTGTCGGCCGATATGGAATATCCGTTTCAAAGTTGAACCAGATCTTTTCCTGTGATATTGCGGTGCACATCACCTGGAGGAAATGATCATAGGATAGCGTTCCCTTTTTTAATTGACTAACACCGGATTAGAAAAATTGACTATGAGGCGGGTTTCTTTAAAGAGACAGGAACTTCTTACCATTCCAGAGAACGCGAGTTCACCTCCAGATATTTGGTGGGTTCCGCTTTCTTTATACATGTAGTTGTATGTTTGTTTTTTTTTATATACACTAAGTGTCATGTTCCATCATGCTCTTTTCTGGAGTTGCTGTGTCTGTCGACTTTCACGATTTCATCTGACCTGTCCGTTTAATTCGCTTCCTCTCTTTTTTGGTCGTTGGATTCCAGTGATTAACTGGATATTGTCAAGGACATTAAGAGAAGCAACAAAAATAATCATAGACTTGGTACTTGAACAAAAGCTATTTTAGTTCAATATCATCAGAAATAAACTCTGGCTCTCAGCTTTGGAGAACAGAAACAACATCTCAGAATCAAACTCTTGAACCTCCAGCTATCAGACAGCATTTGTTCTCGACCCTAGTCAATAACTTAAAGAAAGAATATGGAAAATAAGCCAGAAAGATACAATTCACATCTTACAAACGTTCAAAACAAAGATTCAGAATTGCCCGTTAATCGTTAATTTCTTTTAAAGGTTTTTTTTTGGCGTGTCTGTATATTAACAATTCATAAAAAATCGGGGTGAACACAGGTTGTCAAGGAGGGTAATTTTAAGACATCCACCACATTGCCCATTTTCAAACTGTTAATTGCCAGTAAGAGTAAGAAAAACATCAGTAAGTAGGAACATCAGGATCAAGACACAATGGTTCAAATTATTCAATTTTAAGTATTTAAGAGAGAAACAAATAGAAAAGAAAAAAAATTTAATTAGTCTATCGAACGAAAGCCTAAAATAACAGGTCATATAATTTTGTAGAAACAGCTCCAGATGCTATAAATAGAAACCTCATAACAACCGTCATATTGTGTCAGTGTGTAAGAAATATGGCGTACAGACGTTTATTAATCTCAGTTTTATTGTACAGTTTGATGTTATACCTATTAACATATGAGCTTCAAGCTGGTCAATTAGGCCGAAAATGTCATACACGTGCGTGATGATAATTATTAGTTTCTTACATCAACATGACAATTTTGCTTCTAGAACATGTGCATGGCCAATCATTTTAAATAAATTTACTGAAATGAAACAGAAAATATTTTAAAAGTTAGTTAACTTTGATGTGCTAACTTTGGATAATTTGGCGCGTCAATGCGCAAACGCAGTTGTTTATCATGTTTATTGTAAGAAATTGGGAGTTCATCTTCACTCTTGTTGAGAGGATTGGTCAATGGTGGGAGCTCTTTATCTTTAGCCCTCCCCTGACAAAATGGATCACACATTTTTATCTTATGCACAAGGATGAAACAACTTTTGTTTTGATACAACCGCTGCATTAACATATTTATACAAACGTAAATATGCGTTTTCCACACTGTTATAGTATGTCAAAAATCATTAAAAATAAACCAATTTTTGAACAAAAAGTTTTGTTATTACATTGTAAAATTTTTTGGTCCATGGGATGTTTGTTTAAATACATGTAAATCATCCGAAGTCATCCAACTTTTTAAATGTAATCATGTTTTTAAACTGGGTCCTAAATATAAAAATAGGAGATGTGGCATGATTGTCCATGAGACAGCCACCCACCAAGTGATCGTAGAATTTTAACTT
>JAULBM010000031.1:2230494-2241963 GCA_032357055.1 Geukensia granosissima | reverse complement strand
AGATATCTTAAACTGTAATATTTGGCGAAAACCCTTAAAAAGCTACTTGTAGCTTTCACATCTAAAATTTAATTCATAAAACGACAAAGAACCCATCCATCATGTTATTGCCGGCAAGTGGACACCTAATTTACATATAAATGCTCAACCAATAGCAGTAGATGAAAAAAAAAACTTTTTAAAGAAAAAAATAACTGCACAGAATTGATATCTTAAACAAACTTTATTCAAAGAAAATTTTCATAATGGTTGGACAATTAAATTTCAGCAATTTGCTATTTAATAGCTGCAGAACTGATACCTTACCTTTCAAAAGGTATCAAAAGTTTCCTTTTCCAAACAAAAATTCATGCAATTTATCATGATTAACCTACCATAAAATTACTGTGGGAAAATATTAGATCGACGCCGAAATTCAAGCTAATTCAACCTTTAAAAAAGTTGAGATTAACAAACTTTTACTTTAGTAAAAACAATATATAAATTTTTGTATTTTTTAAATTTCAAAAAAATCAACTGCGTATTATACTCTTTTGTATTTAAATAAAATCTTTTGTTTTATATTTACACTCTTTGTTCATAACTTAACGGACAAAACTTGATGTATTTTCATGATCACAAATATGGCAATGAATATTTTCATGCCTAGCACGAATAACATTACGATAATTGTCGACTTTGTTGTGTCTTTTCAACAAATTCCTGGAGTTAAAGTTCAGGACATGGGTTAATATTTTATATTATAAAGTCAGATGAAATCATAAATGGACCAGTCCAGTTGGTAGAGGGCTAAACTATGTAGGGAGAATTTGACACTTTTTATTAGCCAATTTTCTGCCAAACGAGCATGATATTTTACATTCAATCTTACAGTCTATTAAAAATTTCAACATCTCAGACAAGGGCTTTTTTATGTTTAAAATGCTATAATAAATTGTTTACAAAGTTTGGACTCTAATAGTTGATATAAACATTTGACACAAACATTCTGTGAAATTTCATGCAATATAATGTCAAAATATGCTTAGAATTGTGGAGAAATCATTTATTCTTAATGCTTTATAAATTTTTAGGACAACCATTTGTTCAGTTGTAATCGTTGCAAAAGTTCAATGTGGTATATGAAAGGTTGAATTTCCTCACAAAATCTTTTTACGGACTTTAAATGATAATTAAAATTTACCAAGGGTTACCTGTTGGAAAAAAAGTGCAAAAATTATAGGATGTGATTTTGAACTTGATATTCTTTAGGTTTTGAAAAAGGGAATCAGTTTTAAGGTATTCAAACCAAAATAAACCCTGGGATTATAAAAAACACAGGATAATAGAAGAATACCTTATTGACATCAGAAAATATGAACTATGGAAATACTATTAATCTATAGTTTGGTAATAAGAAAAGGTTTTCAGATACTTTATCTATCCAGAAACAGGTTTTCCGTAGTAAAGTTAAGAATCAGGATTTCATTTGAATTTTTGAAATTAGAATATTTTACCCCTTTTTTATTATGGTCTTGATACTGTAATTTGATTCAATTTAGTAAAAAAAAACTGATGAGAAAAGCTGGGTGACACGTTTTCAAGGTAATCATTATTTATTTTGAAGGATTTCAAGGAAGGGCTATGAAAATTTTTTTTTATTTAAGATTTTTATCAGTTATTGGTGCTATTAATGAAAGGAAATTGCATTGGAATTTAAATCTTTGTTTCTTCATTGAATCTTAAGTCCCTTTTAGTTTTTTTAGTGGAAAATGATTCTAATCTAGATCAGAGCCTTCATTTTGTATCCTTTGTCCACTTCTCTGTCATTTGTGTTGAAATCATTATATTCTTTTACATTTAGGTCTTCTCAGTAATAACTTGGTTATTTGGAACCAAATGTTCAAGCAATGTTCCATACTTGAAACTTTCCAAAATTATTTTTTGTTCGATGATCATGACAGCAACTATGAATTAACAGTTCAACATGAGATCCTTTTTAAAGTTATTTTAAAGATTTGTTTCTCATAAATAAACTTTCTAATGGAAAAAAACTAAAGTCAAAAGATATTTTTGGCAGCTGCCCTTTAAGTATTTTTCTTTTGACTGTCATATCAGAGAACAAGAAGATTCAGCAAAGAGATCTTTGTTTTTTTGGTTGAAAACCAATGAATTGAGAGAAATGGCTAACAGCAGAAATTGAAGACGATATATACAAATAACTTCAGTTGTCTATCGCTCATGGGAATTTCTGGTTTTATTTGTGAAAAGTAGAAATGATTGGCAAGATGAGTTCTGCTAATATAAAGAAAATTGTCAGTTGTGTCCTTGAGAGTTTCTGTCATAGATATTTTTTTTTAATTTTTGGCAATTCTCTTTAGAACTAATAGATAGGAGGGAAAGATAAATTACCAGTTTTGGTCAGCAAAACAAAATCTGATGTGTTCTGGTTATTTGAGTTAACCTTGCCTAAGTTGAGAATATTAACATATTGACACCATGTTTTCTGATATATACATTTTTTACCAGTAAGCGTTACAGGCTCTCAAGAAAAGATCTGCTGACCTTAAGAAATATTAAGTCTATTAATTATTTCATTTTTGCACCAATATTGTCTCAATTTTAAAGCATTACTGTGCTTTCTTTCTATAACATATATTACAAGGCTGGAACATTGCCTAAATAGTGTAAAGTTATTCCATATTTTTGCAGTCTTAAAATTTCATTAAGGATATATAAACCAATCAATTATTGTTAATCAACCATTTAATTTAAAACATTAGTTAAGTTTTGGTATATTCAATTAAGAGGAAGTTATCCATAAATTTCTCATTTAAAGTTTTCTTTTTTTTTATTTCCTAAAAGAATTATATGCCATTAATTTCTGTGAAACATAATCTGAATTTTCATGTAAAAGGGTGGCCAGTTCTATAGTCATGCTTGTAGCCAGAAATTTTCAAAGGGGGATTCAATCATGGTGCAAAATCCTGCAATCTAGTAATATAATGGCAACTAATCTCAGAAAGTCCCATCTTTTAGACTTCAATTTGAATCTGGAGTTTAGTAGTGCTTATTGGTTTTCAAGGGGTGGTTCGTCTGAACCCCTTGAAAACCCCAGGCTACATGTATGAAAGTTAAATTAGCCAAACAAGCTTTGACTGTTATATAATTTTTTATATTTATGTCATGACTTCATTTCACAGAAAGAGCAGTTGGAAACTGACCTTAAGAAGTTAGAAAAAGTAAACAAGGGAAAGGATCTCAAGTTGTCTCGAGTTGTTGAAGAAAATAATGCCTTGAAAACAAGCAAAGAGCAGGAAATAAAGGAACTAAATGACCAGTTGTCTAAATTAACTTCCCATTTAGAGGAAGTAAAAACTCAAAAAAATGATTTGGAATGTATACTTTCACAGCAAAAGGCAACACTTGAAGACACAACACAACAGTTGGATATCAGTGATAAAGTTATTCAAGAAAATAAAACTTTAATTGAACAAATGGAAAGAATTCAAAGTGAAAATTCTGAAATGAAATTATGTATTGAAAACTTGAACAGTGAAAAGGAATCATGTTTGAACGAAAACAAGGAGTTGAAAAATGAACTGAACAAATTACAAAAATTATACAAAGGAAGAGACACAAAAATAAAGAAATTCCAGGAAGTTGTAGCTGAACAAGAAAAGATACTGGCTACAAAAGAAGCAGACATTGTAGTTTTAAAGGAAAATATTTCTCAGTTAGAGAACAAATTAAAAGACATTAATTATGATGAGAACTTCTTACAATCTGAAATGCAAAATTTAGAAAGGGACTATGAGCAACTTCAACAGAAATATGAGCAATGTGAAACAGACTATAGACACATGGAAATGAGATGCCAAGAACTAGAGGAAGATTTATTGTCAGCTAAGAGTGATAATCGTATTGAACATGATAGGAATGAAAGTCGGCAACATGAACAAATTTTATATTTAGAACAATATGTTCAGTCTTTACAGAGGGATGTTCAGGAGAAAGATCAAATATCAGTTGATATGGAAAATGAACTCTTAGCTCTTAGGGACAGAGTAAAGTATTTAGTACAAGAAAAAGAAAACATGGATAATGAAATGTCAAAACTGGATCAAGTTTGCAAAGGAAAAGATGCTAAAATTAGTAAAATAATGCAGGAGACTGAAGAACAGTTTTCACTGAAAGAAACAGCAATTGAAAAACTAAATTTTGACCTTGATGAGTTAAAATTCAGAAATGAAGAACTAGAAAAACAAATAAAGGTTATTAACTCTGAGAAAGATGAGCTTCATGCAGAATTGCAAAAAATCCAGTTACTTTACAAGGGAAAAGATGTGAAGAACAAAAAATATGAAGAGGTTGTCTCAGAGCAAGAGAAATTAATGGCTGACAAAGATGCAGAAAATTTTATTCTGAAAGAAAGGATAAAGGAGTTAGAACATCGAATTGATGATGTCTTGTATGAAGAAGAAATTAACAGAAAAGATTCTGAAATATTCAGAAATGAAAATATTGAATTAAAAGAGAGATGTTATTGGCTTGAAGAGGAACTAGATAAGATTCAAAAAGACTTGACTGATAAGTTAGATGAAAGTCAAAGTGAATTGCAAAGAGTTTGTGAGGAAAGGGACACAATGGTTGCATCAAAACAGAAAATAGAAGAAACCATTCAAAACTTAGAATATGACAAGGAGACTTTGACAAATGTCATTGGGGAGAGAGAAAGTGGTATTTCTGAAATAAATGATGAACTAAAGGATGCTTTGGCCACCAGTGACAAGTTGTTTGCTGAAAATAAGAAAATGTCAGCACTTATCAAAGGGAAAGATGTCAAAATCAAGAATTTGGAGGAACAGTTAAAGGAAAATGAAAAGGAAATGGACAGTATCATTAAAAGCTTACAAGAAGTAGAGGAGGAGAGAGAAAAATTTGTTACTGAAATAGGAAAACTTCAAAAGCTTGGAAAAGGTCGTGATGTAAAGGCTAAAAAATTTGAGGAAGTTGTTGCTGCCCAAGAGAAAGTTCTCAATGACAAGGACACAGAGGTTATTATACTGAAAGAACAGATTGTTGACTTGAAGGGTCGAGTGGATGATCTATACGCAGAGGAGCAGAACTTGAAGGGGAAACTCAGCGATTCCTTAGTGACAGTGCAGCAGTTAGAGGAAAAATGTCATCATCTGGAAGCTGCAGTAGAACAGTTACACAGAAATATTTCAGAGAAAGATATCCAAATTGAAGAGCTCAAGAAAAATTTAGACGTTGATCATGAACTAATAGCCAAACTTGAACGTGAGAAGCATGAATTGTTGCTTGAAAAGGAGAAAACTGAACAAACTATATCTCAGATTCATATGGATGTTTCTCACCATGACAGTAATGTTGACAAAGTGAGAAAAGAACTTGAAGGTGTTTTGATTGAGAAGGAACAATTAAGATTAGAAATTGCCAAATTAAAAAAGGTTGGAAAAGGAAAAACCTCCAAACTGGCAAAAATGGAAGAAGTTGTATCACAACAAGAAAATCTGATATCAGAAAAGGAAATGGATGTAGTGGTTCTAAGAGAAAGAGTTCAGCATTTAACGGAGAAATTGGAATACAGTGATCAAGAACTCATGTTGCTTTCACAAGACTTAGAACAAGCTTTGCAGTGGAAAGAGAAATATGACCATTTAATGAAAAACAAATCTGAAAGTCAGGGACTTGTGAAGGAAATAATTGAACCTGAACACTCTGAAATTTTCCGAAATGTTGAGGAGACAATTGTTCAAGAAACTTCCCAAAGACAGGAATATTCAGGAGTTGTGTGTACAGGAAACCCTCCATATGATACTGAGTTGGCCTGTTTGAAAATGCAATTGGACAATGAAAGAGAAAAGTTTTCCAAAGAAAAATCTGAATTAGAAGGGCAAGTGAAAAAATTAAAAACTTTATGCAAGGCAAAGGATGCTAAACTTAGCAAATTGGCATCTGATACCGAATCACAATGCAGTGACTCTTCTCATGTGTCCAATCTAGAGGCTGAAATCCACTCACTGAAAACTGAAATTGAATCTTTAAATGAAAATTTCTTGGAACAATCAAGAAAGTTAGAAAACTCTAACAATTCTGTTCAGCAATATGAGTCTAAATTAAAAGACCTTGAGGAGAACATTGAGAGACTTCAAACAGAAAACATTGCCAAAACTGAAGAAATTCTAAATTTATCAAGCAACATGTTGGCATGGGAACAGTGGTACAAGTCAGAACTTGAAAATCAGAGACTTGAAATAGAAAAATATAAAAATGAAGAAATAACTTCACTTCAGAACAATTGGAGCTCATATGAAATTTGGTATAGACAGGAAATTGAAAATCTACAGAATCAGCTAGCTAGTTTTTCTGGCAGTTGCACTCTTTCTGCAACACTTCCAACAATAGCAGAGGGGACAGAAAATGAACGAATTCAGAAAGCTGTTGTTGAAACTGCAACAGATGAAGCAATACCTGAAGAATATCAGTCTTCTTTCATGTCTGATGGAGGTTTTAATGATACAAAGGAGAAATCTAATGTTGGAGACACTGAAGAGGGGATGAAAGAAGAACAAACTTTAAATGATAATTTTTCTTATGCAAATGAAGGGAATAATCAAGTAGATAAAACAATTCAACATGAAAAATTACTCAAATCTGAGAAAGATGAAGTGCAAAATGACTTGGCATTTAAAGATAAAGAAATATCAGATTTGAGAAGTAAGTTAGAAAAATCTGAGCAAGAACTTTCATCCAGTGAAAGAATTGTAAATGAAATCAGAAGTGGAATGGAAAAACTGCAAAAAGATCTAAGTGATAAAGAGAATGAACTGCAAACACTGAAGGAGATGTTTGAAAGAAATATAGATGAGTTTCAAACCAACTTAGATGCACTTAAAGATGAGAATAGACAGTTATGTAATACATTGGAAGATAAAAATCAAGAGATAATGTCACTTAGGACAGAAAATGCAACAAAAGGTGCATGGGATCAAGAACAAATTAATTACATACAAACAGAATTAAGGGAATATAAATCTAGGACAGAAGTTCTACAGAACAATGTCACCTATTTGGAAGAATTAAACTCATCACTGGAAATCACAAAACTTGAAATGCAACAAAAATGTGAACAGTTACAAAACATGGCTGAGGAATCTGAAAAAGAATTTGATGAACTTAGAAATGAAATTAATCAACTTCGCCATAATGAGGCGTTGTATAAAGACATCATTGAAACCAAAAATACTGAAAAGGAAAATCTCACACTTGAAATGGAGAAGGCTGTAAGAGCAAAAGATTCAAAAATCAAAACCATGATTGAAGCTATTGATGATTTACAAGACATGTTGTCAAAGAAGGAAATAGACCTACAACACATGGTGACTGAAAAAGAAGCTAAATGTGAGGAAGCTATGCAACTGGAAAAAACTGTGAGTTATCTGCAAGATCAACTGACTACAGAAACCATTAATATGCAACAATCTCTGCTACAGCTTCTTACTGAGCAACTAGAGATACCAGAGAGGGATGCTGAGATTCTGAATAAAGAAGAAGTTGGCACCTTGTTGTCCAAAGTCAAGCTTGAAGTGCTTAATTTAAAGCAGAATCACACAGAAATTGTGACTAAATGTAATGAAATTGATAAAAAGTTGACGTTTTTCGAGAAGGAATTAGAAAACAAAGATATGTTGATAGAAGAAGAAAAAGAGAAGGGTAGAACTTTAGAAATGGTTGTTAACAATTATGAGTTGAAGCTTGAAGAAAAAGAACAATCTCTGTCAGATGTAAAGCAAAAATGGACTGCTTTAGTAGATCAAGGGGACATTACTGAGAAAGACAGTCGGATTAATCAGCTGGAGAGTCAGCTAGCTAGACTGAAAGATAACTTGTCCAGGCAAGGGAGAGAAATGCAAGATTTGCAGCAGCTGTATCAGAATGAATGCGAACAGCTGGAACGCACTTTGAATGCTTTAGAGGATTGTAAACAGTCATTTACCTTCAAAATAGAGGAGTCTGAAACTGCTGTTGCAAACTTACGAGAACGATTAACTTCTGCGGAAACTGAGCTGGAAAAATCAAGACAGCTTATTCAGGAAAAGGATGATTATATAACTAACATTGAAAATTATAAAAGACAAAGTGTCGAAAAGATAAATGAGATGGAAGGATTGCTTGAAGAAAAGGATTCCCAGATAAGGTCATTATCTTCAAGTTTGAATGATATTCAGAATGATCTTGCTCGGAGAATTTTGGAAATGAAAAATGTGCAAGAGATGTATGATAAACAAGCTGAAGAGCAGGATAAAATGATGAACACAATTGAAGAATTTAATGCTGCTAGTGCACAAAAGTTACAAGAAAAAGAAACTAAAATCACAGAATTAATGCAAGAGCTCTATGGAAAACAAAGTTTAATGGAAGCAACTGAATCATCAAAAATGGCATTTGTGAAATCTTTACAAGAGGCTGAACAGAGAATTGTTGATTTGAATTCTAAACTTGATGAAAAAGATAAAACTATTCATGAATTAAAACTCCACCTGCGGAAACATGAGGAAAAGGTGAATATGTTAGGTGACAATGTTGATCGCCTCTCTTTGGAAAATTCAACATTGAGGCAACAACTGAGACAACTTGGGAGAACTGATGCCAGTGGTGACCATGGCAACATTTCAGAAAATGTAAGAAACCATTGTATTCTGTATATAATCAGTATCACTAGCTAGTGGCAATAACAACTATTGTGTGTAGGTACTAATGTTTGATATCTAATGATGGGTATGCACAAGTTAGAGTGTTCCTTTTCATAATAAGTTAGAGAATTTTATTAGAAATCGTATTGTAAATTTTGGGGAATATATTGTGTCAGTAGTCAGAAAGCTTTGAATTTGAAATTCTATTTGTAACTTGTGTATGTCCTGCTTATAATGTTAGCTTAATTTTATGCACAAATCCATATTATAAATTATTATTAGTTACATATTGGTATGCTGAAATAATGTAGAAGTTTATTTGTTGTCCTATTTAAGGATCTGTTGTGTATGGATCACTTACATTAGCATATATTGTGACATTGTAGTTTATAACAAAAATAATATTGATTTGTGTATAAAATGCAGCAGTATTTTTTCTTAATCTATCACAAATCTATTGTTAAAAGGGAACACAGTTCTTTTTGCATTAGTGCTGTAGGATTGTTTTCAAAAATGTTGGAGTGCTTGTTTTTATTTGCAGTGTTGAGTGTTGTTTCGTTTTTCACGAGTATTGTTATATTGAATGGAAGTGCTATTCTTATCAAATGCAATAGTGGAATCGCTTTATCTTAACTGATATTTCATACTACAGTTATTTATACAAGTGAAGATTTGAAAACATTTTGCAAATAAAAAGTTAAACGTTTAAAAAAAGTTTTAAGTTGAAACAACAAATTTAAACCTGTAAGTATACCAACCATGTCTTAACATGATATACCCTTGTATGCTCATTTATAAAATATAATCGGTTACATCAGTCATATACAGGATTTTTATTTCATTAATAATTAACTGCAAGTAATGTATGTAGATAAAGTTTTATTAAATATATTATCAATAATTAAAATATTATTATATAAATAGTTATCAAAACCAGTAAAATAGTGCATTATGCTAAAACTCTTTGCATGATCTGTCTTTAGCATGTCTAACAATATAAACTTCCTTGCATGCTTACTTTTATAATAGCTGTCCTATAATATCGACAATCTGTTACTTATCACATCAACATGTACACTGTTGTTAGGGAAGGTTGTTGTCAAAATTTAACTTTTTTTGATATTGAATACTGTAGCAAGAATATATGAATGAATGTTTGAATATAAAAAAATAATTTGTTCCACTTGAATTATATATGCCTGCATTTGTAACAAAATAAATTTCAAGTAGTAAACATATTGAGACATTTATCAGAAGTTGGAAAATATTTGTGTCATGCAGTTGGAGAACATCTACATATATTATTAGACATAAAAATTACAAAGAAGAGAAAGAGTTAAAATATATTAAAATAATGTGCTCAAGAAATTTTATTTTCCTTATTTGAATTTGAAATAGATTACATTTAAAAAAAATTACTGGAGTATTGAAATAATTTATGTTTTGTAGATTCAACAACTGACATCCAGTATGGTATCAGACAGGGGAGGTAATCAAGATCATGGTGAAGAGCAAGACAACAGTGGAACGAAGATTCAAAAGTATTATTATTATTATGATATTTGTTTTTTTATTAGCCCATAATTTGTGTGAATTTAATAACTCAATTTGAAGATATATACATTAAGAAAGTCTACAATCAGAATTATTGTACATTGTGAACACTTGTTTTAAAATATAAGAAATAAAGTTCCTCAGATGTCCTGAAATAAAACAGAATGCAGTCTTAAGCTTCCTGTTGTCATAATGGCACAATAAAGGATCTCATCTCTGCTCTTTATGACAGTATTTATGTGTACTGCCGTTTTATACAAACTTATAACTTACCTTGATCTGTGATATGTCTCGTTGTACGACCACAGTAACTTGTAGTTATGGTAATGTCTTCGTCATCTTCTGTCATTGGATATTGAGGTGTCTTCAAGTCAACATATGTTTTATTGAACCAATTCATTTGATACAATGTCCCACATCTGATATAAGAACCTAATTATATACCCCCACTCACAGATTGGGTGATTGGAATCAACTTGTTTGTCATTCCGTCCACCCAAAAGTTCAGTCACAAAACTCTCAGCTCCTACTGCATGGATTTATTTGCAAATTGGAATGTAGCATTATATGGATCGGACATATATTGTAAGCAATTTTTATGGCTGCCTGATATCAACTTCCTGTTTCATGGGACGCGACCATTTTTCCCTTTAATGAATGATATCTATAAAGTTAAATTTGGTATACTTAGCATGACTCATCATGCAACTCCATGTTGATTTTGGAGCATCTAGCTGCTACTGTTGATTGGTTTTTGACAAATGATGTTTTCCTTAAAAATTAATGTAATTTTTCTTTTCCAATTTTGATGAAGTTTCTTTTGTTGTGTTTCTCATAGACATCAAACAAAATCAGCTGCACTCATTTCAAACTTTTCCATTTCTTTTCAAATCTTTTATATTACAATGGGGTGTGTTTTGAATGCTTCATTTTTAGAAATTCAATAAAAGTTAGTCCAAGCATGCTTTTTAATTACAGATAAACATAGTTTTTGTCTCGAGATATAGCAGTCCAAATTCTGTCAGCAGTGGGGACCTCCACACTTTTTCAAACTCCCATAGTTTTATCAAATCTTTTTGGATATTAGCGAAACATGCTAAGCAGCTTCTTTATGTTCAAAATATTTCGTCCATATTGAAATTTTTAAGAAATTAATTTTTAATTTTCCGTATTTTGACGGATAACTGGACTTAGTCTGAATTTTGCTTGATTTTTG
>JAULBM010000031.1:2208367-2230394 GCA_032357055.1 Geukensia granosissima | reverse complement strand
GTAAGTTAATACAATCTTAATTATGGGTAATCTTCCTGTGGTGCGAACGTACTTTTGATATTATTAATTTTGAATGTTGAAATACGGGCCCCGTGGATCGTCTTAAACACAATCACCATCTCAGCATAAGAAATTCATGAATTATAATTTCCAAAACAGAAGTGACGGTTTCCTGACCTGAAATAAGCGATTCACGAGAATTTTTTTTTCGAAATATTCTATGCAAATTTCTTTATTCATGTTCTTGAAGACAATGCATAGCAAATGTTCGAAAAAGGGAAGACGGAATAGTCTGTACCCATCTTCAGTTCATCTATCAATCAGCTAAAACAATCTTGCGACATTGCATATCAAGAGCACCATCGTAGACACAAAAATGATGGAGTTTTTGTATTTAAAATCCTTTTTGATCATTTGTATATTTTCGTATGCCACCTTCCCACTAACCAAAAGTATTAATTGGGATAAAAACATTTACCCGGAAATTTTACCAGTGAAGTGGACCTTATTCCTATGATGTTCTTTTTTGGATTGTGCATTACATAAGTTCTTTTTCCTATTACGATCTCTTTAAAAGAACGGATATGGAATATTTGCCAGAAAGACACAATCCCAATCTTTTTAGGTTGTTCATTGGATAAGTTCTTGGAAAGCTGTTGCCAGTAGTTTTCCGTGGGGCACGAAGTTTTAAGAGATAGTGCCTTGCATTTCTCTCTTGTATTAAGTATGTTTATTTCTAAAAGCAAGACATCCTCCCTTAAAACAGAGATTTACCGAAAATAATATTCTAGAGATCATATTATCTTAATTTATTCTTTTAATGATAGTTTTTAAGGGTGTGATTTTTTAAAAAGTTTTTGAAAACTGACTTGTATCAAATCAAGAGATTTGAAGCTTTTTTGTAAATATATATTAAGAGTTATCTTCTGTCCTCAGTTCATTCAATGTGATTTTTATCTGGTTTGTCCAAGACAATATAAAAAATAACTTAACATGTGTAATTGGTATAAAAACTACAATAAAATTATTTGTTTTTGTCTACTTTTAATCACCTCTTGCCTTTTTTTTTTAAAAATAACCATACTTAAACGGATTGCTGACAAGATAAAAAACAACGATCGTTAATGACTTAAATTAATTGCATAAGTAGCTGAACACAAAAACCTTCCAATTTTCTTAGGACAAAAGTTCGTACTAGATAAACTATAAAAAATCATCAAAATTTATGCCACAATTATCAACACTAATAGCAAAACCATATCCAATAAAATAGATCGGCAAATGTTCGATCCAGTACGACTGAAGATGCATAATATTAAATTCAAAATAAGGTTTATAACTCTAAATGTGTTCTGTCTACAAAATAATCTTATCCCAAAATATTTGTCAAAACTTATCTATGAAAACTTAAGGGTTAGAGTTGACATAAACACATAAACAAGAACTAAAACAATATTGACGTCCACGAGAGAAAATCCGTTTGCTAATTTTACGGTTTCTTTTTTTTTAAAATAAAATGAATATAGTCTCACCGTCTTCGTCATTGCTTTCCTCCAACATGTCCAACTCTATAACATACAAAAAAAAATATTTTATTTTGGATAACAGAGATCAATATACATCGGAAAGATATGGTATATTCTAATTTTAGGAAATAAGAGAATCATAAATCCCATAAGATATGCAAATATAGATGAGAAATGATCTGACGCTTTTTCAATCATGTCAATTGATCCAGATCACGTTAATATCTTACTGTTGACGCAATTTAGTTGATAATTAATTTGATAACGCCACGATAGTGCTGACATATTGCCGACGTGGCGTTAAGGAACAATCATTCATCAATCAAATGATATAGCTCGTATGAAGGAACAGTCATTGTTAAATTGGGACTTCAATAAGAAATAAATAAGTCAGTAAACAATTGAATAAAACGGTTCAAAGCCAACCAATTTTTCAATTCCTTTTAATTCAGTTGTTTTGAATTCATCTAATATTTAACCATTGAACAAATTTTAGTAAAATAAAGGAAACTAGAGGTTATGTTTCAATAAATTATTATGTTTATCTATCAAATAAACATTTTTAAACCTTTTAAATATTGATTTTGCCTTTCCATTACACAAACATTCAGTCGATTCCGTGTATTTACAAAAGTATTTTGTCAATTAGTATATTTTTTTTATTCTCGGCTTTATGATTAGAATGTGATACGCAGGTATGGCGTAATGCTATATCTTGTCAACAAGAAAAATAGGCCTTTTTCAAGGAAAACGGACTCATATTACGAGTGAATTCTTTACAAATTAATTTTTATATTTCCAAAACCAAAAAAAAAGAAAAAAGGCTATTCGCCCTCTCTGCCTGGAGGTTGTGATCCCATAAAAGCTTTTTCGTTTCCCTGAAATGATTTATACAAGATTGGAATATGGGAAATGCGACGGATGTGTCTTTAAAGGCCATTTTAAACTAAAATTCTGTTCAATGTGAAATCGCCCTTCTAACTGAAATGAGTATATAGCTTGGCTGTATTTTTTCTGGTAACGTTGTTAACACAAATATAATATTCACCACCGTTTATATCTTCAGCTTAAAGTGTATGTAGAATATGCTCCATTTCAAATTGAAATAACATAATAAAATGTTAATTTTTTTATGAGATAACAACTACACGGACCGTATTCATAAACAAGATAAAGCTTCCTTATTTAAGATTTTGCTTAGGAAACAATTAAGTTAAGGAATCTCCACCAATTTTGTCATTATTTGGTATTCATAAAATATGTTAACTTAAGTATTTCCTAAGTAAAATTAGATTGAGGAAACTCCACCAAAAATCATTAAGTGGTTTCAAAAAACCACTCTAACAAAGATTTTACTTATGTTCTCATTAAGTAACATTAAGAAAGCTGGTTACCTTCCTTAACTTTTACAAAGTATCTTTATTTCAAGCGAAATAATGTCTGCAATTCAAAAAATTATCAGCTGCAATAAATACATTTCATAGCAAAAAAAAAAAAAATCCTCAAAATTTTGATACTTTAGGAATTATTTTGTCATCTTTGTTTATTTACACACGAAATCAAGAATTGATCCAAATAGCGATCATAATGTTATAAAGAAGCGTGTTTACTAGATATATTATCCATATCACGATTTCATTGTCATTTCATTTTATCTTTTCCTGCAAAAACCGAAATGCTTATTGCAAATAAAGCAAATTAGGTCACTTTGACCAACATTTCATGCATCATTGACTTTGGTTAGGTTTTTCGTCCGACTCGTTTCCTCACATACTGTGTGGCCCACCCTCATGCAGGTTGGTGTACAGATGCATCTTGGGGAGTCTGTCAGAATCCCACCCAAAGTAGGTCTCTTTGACCCACATTTCATGCATCATTGACTTTGGTTAAGTTTTTCGTCCGACTTGTTTCCTCACAAACTGTGTGGCCTACCATCCTGCAGGTTGGTGTGCAGATGCGTCTTTGGGAGTCTGTCAGCATCCCACCCAAATTAGGTCACTTTGACCCACATTTTATGCATCATTGACTTTGGTTAAGTTTTTCGTCTGACTAGTTTCATCACATACCCAGTGTCCTACCATCATGCAGGTTGATGTGCAGATTTCACAAGTTTAATTAGTTAAAATACATACATTTCAAATATATAATTTAATTTAATAAAGTTCCAAAATTATTCACAAAACAAGCTGCAACTACACTTTTAAAAAAGACTCTCAGACTGTTATGTTTGCATAACAAGTTTTCATACAAAGTCAACTTCGGTTCAAATAGCGGAATACGACAAGCTGGGGACAACGAGGCGAACTTTGCAGGCATTGCCTGCACTTCCGGTTTAATATTAACTATAGGCTTCCTTTCAAGGAACTGAGTACAATGTAGAATACCCATGCGAGATCAAAAGTGCAAAGTCCAAAGAGACAGGACAAATTTGAAACAAACTAAAAGATAAAACGAAAACAAAAGGAAGAAAGGTTTGGAATCCACGATCTCCTTTGCAAAACAGTAGTGAGATCAGGTGCTCTAGAAGGGTAAGCGCCCCCTTTCTTGCGCGCAATGGATTCAAAATCTGTACAAAAAGAAAGATGTCGAATTATATTCGTTTCTTTCTGTCAAAAATCAGCGTTTTATGGTTACTTTCGGTAAAGGCAACAGTTCCTTATCTTTTCTATGCAGTTTTCTTTTAAATTTTATATTCTAAACCCCCTAAACATTAGAACAATAAGACTGAAAAACTTTCTAATAGTTCAAACATGAATTGAGGAGCATTTAAATCGTGTGAACTAGGTTTGAGTAGATTAAGGAACACAAACGTACTGATAGAGCCGGAGAGACAAACAAAGGAGAGATACTGATTGTTGTTGTTTTTGGTCATTCAACCTTTCTTTTTCTGTTGGAGTCCATGTCGCTAAGTTAGAGTCACTGGTGTGTCTCCAATGAATTTCCATTTATTTCTTTTTACTTTATCACTTATTGTTCACACTTTTGTTCTCTAATTCTCCCCTGATCTCTCCATTTTATCTTTTTGCCTTAAGCATTTGGTCTGGGATGTGTCGATCACATTTTCCATAGTTCACATACGTATAACGGTGTTTAAAGTAAATGTGTTTTGTACAATTTTGATTTGATTTTCCTTTATATGTTATTGCTGGTCCAAATTTTAGCATGGTCTGTTCTTTGCTGTTAAAGACTGTTATATTTCGCCCCCCCCCCCCCCACCCCTCGTTCTGGTGCTACTGTAGCTTTAAAATGTTAATAAGTCTTCTTCTACTATATCTTTTCCTTTGATTTATGTTTTATGTTTGTTTTTACCATTAATGTTCATTCTCATTTCATCTTATCCTTATTCTGCCGACTTAGATTGATTGATTTTTTTTAGTCTATCGCTATAATGATTTTTTTCTTTTTTCATTTTTAAAATTTCAGTTTGATAGATGTGCAAATTAGATAATGCTCACTTTCAGTGTTTGCTGATTTCAGTACTATTTTATCTCTCACAGATGTTCTAAATGTCAAGTTCACTTGTTTATGATCTGTTTGTTTACTTGCTACTTCATCGACTGACTTCCAGTTTTCTTGTGTATTTTCTTGTGTGGAAATATTGTGCTTGTTGTTGCCAAGACATTTCTTGCATAAAGAAAGCATAGTCTTTTAGACATACTGTTGTCTCTCAATTTGATGTTCGAATTACTGTTAGTCTATCTGTTTCCTACGTAACTTCGAAATATTTGGGCTCAGTTTTGAATCTTTATTTAATCATTTGCAAACGATATGTTGCCAGGTGCATAAAAGTATACCTTTCACGGCATATTCCACTCCCCCGTTTAAACAATTCTGGGTCTGTCCGTGACGTTTATAAATCTTCCAACCACATCCCGTTATGTACACGAGTGAGACAGTTCGCATGGGAACATTTATGTGATAGAAATTTATGACAACCCGAATATAAGTTTGCTTTGTTGATCACTAATGCTTCTATGTGTTGATTCTTTGGAAAACTAACCCAGTTGATGTTTCCATTGGCCTTAATGTCATTAAATTAATAAAATAAATGAATTTTGTGCGTGAATGTGAAATTAAGGCCAACGATATGAAAGGTCCATCATTTAGTCATGAACTGACATCGGGCATAACAGTCAGGTCAGAATTACAAGCTGGTCTCTTAAGCCTCCTGTTCCTTTTACAGCGTATTATAGAGTGTATGCTTGAACCACTTATAATGTGTCTGTATCAATAAAGTTATTTCGTCAATTGGTTTTTTCATGTTGTATTATGTCTTTTATTGTGTTTGTTCCGTTGTCTTGAATTTTGAATGGCTTGATGTTCTTTAAAAATATCATTATTCAGGAATTGAACTTTAACTAGTTCTCTCATGAACTGTAACTATAAGCTTGTCCAAATTTTTTTTTCCCATGAAGCGTGCAAAGAAATGGAATCTTGTGAACAAAGGTTGACCTCACAAAAAATCTTCGCTCGTGACTTAAAAGACGACAAAATTGATGTCCAAAAACACAAACATAAAACTGTCTTTGTTTAAAAAATATATGACGCTGAACTGTGATAAGGCGGATCCGCAGTAATGCAATATAGACATGCCGCATACTATCATAGAGCCAAGATGTAACTGACAACTGAGCCAAACTCTTTACATAAGCATGTGACATTTGGGCCTTCGGAATATCTTAGAACCAATGTCAATAGAATGTTATTAACCGTTACCTGAAAATGGAAATACTAAAAAATGCGTGTTTGTATGTGCTTTGGTTTGGGCCTGCGAATATAGTCTATTGACAACGCTGGATATTGGCGTTTGGTGGCAAATGTTTCATTCAGATTCACAATAACAAGTAAGCAAACAATTATCAAACAAGAGGCGGGCAGTATCTACTGTGTTTCCACTTTGTTCTTATACCAAGCAGTTCATAACTCCTCATATCAATCTATAGCATAAGCATCTACAAAGCAGCTCCAAGCATTTATTAATTTATAAATGTCAGGGATAATAATAAAGCAAGAATAAAATAGATTTACTTAAATTATTAACAAATTATCATTGAAAGAAAATTCCTGTGTTTAAAACACTTTAATACTAATGTGAATAATTTTAGCCAGTCGTGGTTTTCCAATTAAGTTTTTAATTTGTTCGCATACTATAAGGTAATGATTGGGAGTTTCAATACTACGGTTCCATAACAAACAGGTAGAATTCCTTGACACTTCCGAAACCGGACCTTTTCGATTGCAATATGTAACTAAGATTTGGAGTCGTATTGGTTATCTTGAAACGTCCTTCATATTCGCACTGTTAGTTGAAAAAGCTGGCAGGGTGATCTTTCCAGTGCGATAAATTTCGCCAATTTATTAAAGAAAATTGTACAATTTCGCATCCGGCTTCAAGTATCCTTCTAGACCAGTATTGATTGATATTTTTTTTTCAATAAGAGTTTTCTGGAATGCTTTTGTCATTTTCGTATTTGTTGAATCTCCCATTTAAAAGAAAGAATACGGAATGATATGTGCCAGAAAGATACAATCCACACTTGATTACGTTTACGAAAACATTCAAAAGTTAATTCAGTAAGTGCGTGTAAAGCGCTTTCCTGGATTTGCCTTCATCAGACACACTAGGGGCAAAAATTGGAAGATCGGTCAAACGTTTGAATTTCCAATTTCACTCCTGGACCAAATAAAATATAGTCACTGGAACGCCGATTATACAAACTGAAGAAGTAACAATCGCAAAATTTACAAATTACAATTAGGTAAGCATGTAAACTGCATCTCCAATACCCGAAAATAATTAAATATACTCAATCACGAGGAATCTCTTTACGATCTCCACTCAGCACTATAGAAAAAACAACTTTTAATAATATTAAAAAGAAATAATACGGAATATATGTCTCATGTGCCTGTCCCAAGTCAGATATTGTGGTCATAGGTTTGTCTTTGTGTTCATTGTTCTGTTAAATGTACATTTTTGATAATATTTATGTAAGAGCAGTATAATTTTACGCATTTTTTATTTGATCGATTTAGAGATTTTTACAAGGAGTGGTATTACTTGGTAATAGGGTGCCGATAATTCACCGACGGGTGTTCGTCGAACGCGATCTGTGATATGGGTAATCCCCCGACTGTTGCTAAAAATAGAAATCACGCGTGACTTTCCGTGATAATCTGTCATGGCCGCTGATGGGACAAAGTATCCCAGGTCAGCATCGCCAACTGAATATTATAACCCCTTGAAGGATGATGTGTAAGTGCATAATCAATATGCAATCTCACAAAACATTTTTCTTTGTCCTCGACCAAATGTTTTGCAAAATGCTTGTGAAATTAAACGAAAATACTACAGTAAATATTGCATTTTTGTAAACATAAATTTTTTGTTTACAATACCTTTGATTCTGCGAAACCTACAAGGTACTGACCTGACAGAATAGTTAACACAGCCCGTAGTTTTAATGCATACACTAAGAAAATAATAACCCACAACAGATCATTAAAGAGCAAGATCTGATTTACGTCCATGGCTATCGATTACATGTGTGCAGATCTGCTTCACAATAAATTGGATAATAGACTGTTAGAAATTGAGCATCATCTGTACATGCATGCTACTATGCATTACAATAAAGGTGTCCTAGCATTGGCACTCTGTACTGAAAACAATTCAAGAAGCCAGGGCAGTAATTCAGTTGACAACCATTATTATTAGCAGAATTTAACACTGCCTTTCGACCAGTCTGAGCTTAGGGATCACCATGATCAGGGGCGTTTCCATTATTTGGTCTGAACCACTATATGAACAACTTGAAACAAAACTGATGAGGTTCATGTTCTGTTTCTAATTCAACTAGCCCATTCAGTACCAATTTCAACAGAAAACAACTGAGTGCCTGATGTAATGTGCAGGGCCACATTCTTGATTCTGTGCAACATACTCTATTTAGCAGTACTACACTTTAATATGTTTTCAGCTATGGGTAAATATGCTATCATAAATATTCCCTACCATGCCATTGACAAATTCCAATATATCCAAGTTTAAGTTGTTCAACATTGTAAAATTAGAACATGTTATATATGTGTTTGCTTTTAAGGCTGGAAAAAACTTCTGTGTTTCCAGTAACCAGACCGACTCTATTTTTTCCCAGCAGACCCCAATTTTTTATGGTGTCAAAAAAATAAAAATAAAAAAATATGAATTTTCAGCATTTCTGTCATTGTTTTTTTACTAGAATTGCCTTGCTCTCAAGCATGGAGTTGCAAAATTTATAAATAAATGAAACGAGTGTCATGGCTTTGGCAACCAGTTTTGTGTTTGCATTAAAATTCTCTAAGTGAAAGCATATGGACGCAAAAAATCTATTGAAAATCATTGAACATAGAAGAATATTAATAGAAGATTTTGAGGAGGAGAGCTAAAGTGTTTTGATGTCGATTACTTGCAAATCTATTATAAATAAAAACAAAATAAAAGCACTACCTACAGACCCTTTTTTCGGAAGAGATATTACCTGAAACACAAAAACTTTTTTTTTAGTTTTTAGGCCTTATAAGACTGCAAATATATGCCTATTTATTATATTATGGGCATGTCATCATCTGTAGAGATTTGAAATTTTAAAACAAAGACACCTTATATAAAATACAAGTTGAGATTAATTTTGGATGATCTAGCCCCTCCTGTTTTTAAGGAAGGACTTAATGGGGATTTATTAAATTTGAAATATTAAGCTATATAACAAGCCTTAAGCATCATGACAAATCTCTTAACGTTTTTGAGATGTATGAGGTCCAAAAATTGGCCACGCCCTAATTTTTGAAATTTTGTTATTTTTCATCTGATTTTGATTGGGTTTTTTTTTTGTCAAATGATTCCCTATACAAAATGCAACACAAGTACCTCTAAGCATTTTTGTAGCATTTACTGATTTTTAAATTAAATCAAGATGTTAAAAATAATGTGATTTTGCATTTTTATACAACTGCAAAAAATTACGGTCGTATTATGGTATGGCGCTGTTGTCGGGGTCAGCGTTTCTGTCTGTAGACAGGTTGGTTTCCGAACGATAACTTTTGTTCTAGTCTACCAATCCTTTTAATATTTTAGGACATTTATAATTGGTGCTAGATAAAGGTTGGTATTGATTTTGGGCCAACCATTTTTTGGGGAGGGGCCAGAAGGGGATTTTTCCTTATTTGAATAAAATTTCTCAATTTCTTGTCCAATTTTGATGGGTTTTATTCTTTGTATTCCCCATGAAAAAGTCATCATAATAGGCCACAAGCGTCATGACCTATCTCTTACTGTTATGGAGAGATAGGGGGTCCTAAAATGGCCATGCCCTAATTTTTTGAAACTTTTTAATTTCTAATCTGATTTTGATGGGGTTTTTTGCAAATGATTCCTTATGAAAAATGCAATTAAAGTTACTCCAAGCATTATTTCGTAAAATTTACCATTTTTTGTATGAGGGGTTAAAGGGTTTAAAAAATGTGATTTTGCAAGAGATGAGAAGTTTTTATTTTTCATCTGATTGTGATGGGTTTTTTGTATTTGACTCCTCTCAATGAGAGCTTTCAGCAATTTGACAACAGATGATTTTCTCTTTCTCTTACCGCTTTCGAGCTGAAAGGGGTCAAAATGGGGGGAAAACTCAATTTAGAATAATATATGGAAAATTTTATTTCCATCTGATTTTGATGGGGTTTTCATCAAATGTTTCCTTCTGAAAAATTTAACAACAGTGACACCAGTTTTGAGAATAGTATGAGTAAAAATTTTCACTAATGTGGTCATATTACTGTGTCCACTACTTAACTGTGTTCAGCACATTATTTTGTCCAACAAAATAATGTGTCCACACTTACGCAAAGATTCATTTGTTCATCTTTCACCTGTCAACGTGCTGCGGTTATATCATTATGCGCTTGCAAAGCAACTCATTTATATAAAAGGGGTCATAGATTTTAAAAAGCTAATTTGGCAGGAGATGAGGCCAAAAATAAAATATTGTTTGTTTCCCCAGTCCTGACCAACTCGACAAAAACATTGGGACTCAAATAATTGTTTTTGCCAAACATAATTCACAGTTTGTTTATTTAATTTTGATTTCTTGCCAGATAGACCTGAAATCAAAATTAAGAGTAAAAAAAAATTAAGAAAAAAAATGTTCCCATCCTACCTTCATTTACCCACACCTGGCTTGTAGGGTCCATTTAGTGGAAACAAACAAAACATTGATTTTGGCCTGAGAAATTTTTATTTCTCAATTTTAATGGTTTTCATTTGATTCATTGCAAATGGAGCTTTGAGCAGTACATGTATTTCAACAAATTTTCTTTTTGTATAACTGTTTTACAGTTAAAGGGGGTCAAATTGGGCAAAAAACACTTTTCATGATAAGGAAAATTTTCATCTGTTTTTCTAAATTATTCCTTTTGAACAATGCAACAAAAGTAACACCAGTTTTGAGGATAATGGTGGTCAAAATGATCATCTATCCAGTCACATTACTGCATCCTGCCAATATTGTGTCCACACTTACCCAAATGTTCATTTATTCACATTAAACATGTCATTCATTCATTGTGTTGTGGTTTTATCCTGCTGAGCTTGGGAAGCACCTCAGTTAGATTTCTGTATTGTCTTCTTTTTTCCAGACTTTTCTAATCCTTGTTGATCCTTTGGTTTCTTCATACTTTTCATTTAATGATTTTTATGTAAAATATGAAGCTGTTTTATCTGTTAATCATGTTAATCAAAAGAAGAAAATATTTCTCCTGCTGAACATAATTTATTTCTTCTGTTTTCAAGCATAGTTTGGCTTGTTGGAACCAATATTTTCACATTCATCAATTTCGTGCCATATTGCTCCCTTTGTTATATACAAATTTCTGCTTCTTTGTTGCTTTTTTCTATGTCTGCAAAATTACATGTGTCTCTTGGTTGATTTTTAACTGACATTGTTTGTATAAAAGTGAATGCCAGAGTTGTATCAATTCAAAATGATATCAGTGTTCTCCCTCAACCAGTTTAGTGCTGATGTCTTTAACACTTTCTGTTTTGGACTCAGTGCTATCGTACTTACCACAGTCCTATATTAAATTTTAATGATTAACAGGAAGCTTGGTTAAATTTGCTTTCAAACACAGTAATTATTACTGAATAAGCATCCCCTTTAATCTAATTACAATCCCATAGGCTAATCAACAAATTAACAAGTGACAAAACTTTCACACATGATTGCACCTGTGATTGTAGAATGTCCAGGTAACCATACGGTATAAATGATCCGGGCTTCTCTCATGTGTACAAAGCATTTATTTCAGTTTAATTTCAGCAAACGGAAGGACATAATTATTTTAACTATAGAAGCGATGATGAAATTTCTTTCAAAATCTTTTAGTTTTTTTAAAACTTGTGCAGTTGCAGCTCCCAATTATGCATGCATGAGTGAGGATCTAAATAGGAGAGTGACACAAAACTGTTTCCATCACTTTTTAATCACAAAATGAAAAAATAATTACATGTGTAACAATTCAAATATCTTGTTGTTTTAGACATATCACTGATGTTTTGTTGTTCCGTTGCACAGTTATTTCAACCCATTCTCAACATCCAGAGATTTTTTTTGAAAAACTGCACACTGCAAAATAATATTTCGAATAAAACACTTATATTCTCAACAGAAACTTTTAGGAACGGTGAATCCCTCAAGGGGGAAATGTTTCCGTTGACTATACAAGGTCAAAATATGAGTATGAATTTTAATTCTTGGCGATCTTTTGATAAGGAACTTCGACTCCTTTGGGTCAAAGGGGAACAGAGTAATATGTATATGCTTATTTCTAACGAAAATGAAAGTTGATCAAATGTTGCTTAACGTCCAGTTGCAAGTATCAAAAATGAAAGTAAGAACCATGTCCATTTCTGATCAAACAGGTCAGTGATTCTAGTTGCAATACATATTTTAACAAAGAAAGATAAAACATTTTTTGTGGCATTTATTTCAGACAGAGACTTTGTTTCAGATTAAGAAGATCAGTATAAGGCATACATGAATACATTGTACATTCACATTTTTGTATAGCCCTTTCTAAAAACTCATTACCAGAAGGCTGTGGTTTCTTCTTCAATGTAAAATTAAAATTTTACCATTCTGGTTCCAAGCATACAGGAAAATTTGGGGAAAATTTCCATAGAAATCACAGCTAAAACACGCATCAATTTCTAGCATATATTCCATATTAATTCTTTTTAAAAAAAAGTACACAGAAAGGAATGGCAAGTAATCAATATTTTTAGTATCTCTGTATAAGGTTGACCTCATTAATTTCAGTGAATTGAAGCAGGATAGAATTATTTTAGGATAAAATATTTTCAGGTAAATATTATTACCTCTTTTCAAAGGTCATACAGTTAAATTGATATATTTGTAAACAGTATGTTGTTTGTGTATTTTCAGTGAAGCCAGATTCTTTCACCAACAAAGTCAGGATGCAGACTGCAGTGAAGAAGATGAACAGTTCAACTCAGTGGAATCTCTACCTGAAAACTTATATTCCAATCTGGTGTATGGTACGACACCACCGGCTAATCCCAGGGGAGTAAAGCTGGAAAAAAGTAAAAAACACTCACGACAACAGAAAATGTCATACAAAGAGTATCTCTCTACAAGGAAAAAATCTCATCCCAAAACGCCAGTCAATATCATCAAGGAACAGTACGCAGATAGTCCAGTGTTTTGTAAACTTAGTGGCGTTGATTCAGATGATAATCTAGAAAGAGATTTTGTTCATGATTCAGAAAAGAAAAGGAAAGAGAGCCGAGAGAATAAGAAAAAAGTTTTGAAAAATTCAAGAACTTATGAACGTAATGTGAAAACATCATCAAGTGACTTATCAACTTTAGATACCAACTCTGCAGATGTTCCTATGCCCCTAACACATGTGAAAATGGACTCCTCTGGTAGATTTACATCAGGAGTTCCTCAAAGGGCAGATTTATCAGGAAGGTTTGCTAATATGGCAAATCGACCTTCACCCCTGACAATAACACTTACAAATTCATTGAATTTATCTAGTAGTTTAAACAGTAGTTGGAATCCATCCAAACCTGACAATCGACGGTTATCTGTTGCTTGTCCTGACTGTCCAAAGGACAGGAGTGAATTTTATAAGATCTTTTCTGCTCTTATTCAAATGGGGTCACAACCTAAAAAGGAGAAAGATCCTAAAAGAAAGGAGAGTATGATTGGAGCATACCGTCGCCAAGTCAGTTCAGAACAAGAGCTTTGGCAGGAAAGATACATGGACTATCTCTGGTTTGTATTCAGGCTATTTTTAATTGTTTCCTTACTAAATGTAAAAATTTATTTTTAATGGCAGAAGTTACTGGTAAAAGTAAAAAAATATCTATAAGACAGTTGTAAATTAATTGCCAAAAGGTTTGGAGTTTTGGAGGGACTTAAATCCATTTACACATTGTGTGTTGCACAAATTTCACTGTTTTTTTACCAGTAGTTTCAATTTTTCTCAGTCTACCAATACGTAAAAATGTAGGCTATTTTCAATATTGAAAGATGTTTATATACCACATGATTCACTGCACTTCAGAAAGTACAAAATAAAACTGAAAACAGATTGTCAAATGCATACATATGCGTATTTGGTATTTTTCATGTTTCTAAAAATAGTCTGCATACATATACATATATATGTATTTATATTTTTGTAGGTTTAAATGAAGTTTTATAGTGTATTTTAAAATGAACCAATTTAGAAATAGAATACATTTTTTTACTGCTCATTCTCAGCTACCTCTTGTAAATGTTGTCCTGACCTACAAATATTATTAAGACCAGACACTTTATCAAAATTCTGTTTTCTCAATGGGTCCACTGGTGTCTACAGCTATAATTATGTGTATTATAAGTGAACATGTACATTGTAGGAGTCTTTAGATTTTCTGTATTGTTTAGGATTTATTTCTCTTCTATATTAAATAGGTTAGAACTACGAATGGAACATTTAGGATACACAAATTTTAAGGACCATACAGATAATCTACAGCAGGAGAAATTAAAAATTCCACAAGTGTTGGAGGAGATCGTAAACTTTAGACTTGACAGTACAGAGTTTGTACGTTTATGTGATATTCCTTTAGGTAGAGATAGTCAGCATGATCTGTCATCACCAGAAATACTTTCTTGTGAAAACAATTCAATCACTACAGAGACAATAAGTTATCAAAAACTGGCAATCAGCCAAGTAGAGGAATTACTAGAAAAGTTGGATCAGTGTGAACAATTGTTTCCTACATCGAAATCTTTTGCCAAAGAATTTCCCACATATGGAAGTAAAGAGTTTACATTGCAAGTGAAAGCTATGTACCTGTGGTTAAATATAACACGAGATTTGTGTCATAAAATGAAACAACTTGGTAAAATGCTAGGTATTCAATACATTCCAGAAATTGACTGGCCAATGATGGATTTTGAAAGTCCACGGTGGCATGAAACAAAATCAGCTGTTTCTTTTCACCGGGAAAGCATTCCAGAAATCCAAGAACCAGGTTCTAGTGAAAGTGAAGATGAAGGAATTGCCAATAACAAATTGTCTCCGAGTGATACAAATCATTCCACAAAACGTGTTACATTTACAATGGGTTCAGGCAAAGTTAGTCCCACAAATGACATGCCAAAAGACACTTCTACCCCTTTGAAACCTAGTATTCGCTATTACTCAACATCTTCCACAGATTTGTCTAGAGTATCAAGCACGGCCAGTTTAGATGATTTTGTTAAGACAACAGCATTTGTGTATAGGAAATTTGTTGATAAAACATTAAAGCGTATGGGTATGAATAAAATGTTGTTAAGGTTTCAAGAACTTTTAGACAGAACATTACAGCGATCTCGAGAAGCCTTGCAGAAACCAACTTCATCTGACGGACAGTCCCCTAAGGTGGGTAGTCATAGAGTCAAATACATTTATGGGAATTTTCTGTGTAAACAGGAAGCATTTGTTTTATTGAAACAGTTATATTGCACTATAAAGTATGATTTATACACGGTATAGCTGTTACCCCCGGTACATGAATTTATTTGTTAACAGTGTACAGGAAACATTACAAAAATTTATCATCTTAAAGAAACCAGTCATTGCTTAGTTCACTTGCCCAGTGCTCCACCTTACTTAGCAAGAATAGCGTCACAGTACACAAATATTGCACTAAGCTCAGTTATTCAGAATGATGTTGTAGGATAAGTATATTATGTATGTGTGGTACATGCATTCATTTTATCATTGTTGATCTGTTAGTCATAATTGTCTTTTAGAATGCATTTTGATTAAGAATTCTGACTTGGTCACATTCAACTGCATATATAATGTACTTGTATGTACCTACCATAGAAGCTAGGAATAATAAGTACTGTTTATAGGTCCAGCATTGGTACTTCTGTGAGTTCTGTCACAGATTGAGATGGTTAATACAACGTTAATTCCTTAAGAAAACCCTTGTCAAATTTTGATGGCTCAGAAACAGAAATGATTTTATTTTACTATTTGGAGGATTTCCAATTTTGACAGGATTTTTCTATTACAATTCTTATTTGACATACTCATAATTGACTTTAATTTTGGCTATTTATTTCTGCCATTTCTTGTGGATAATTTTGTTCAGCAAGTACTTTGTCCTGCTGTAAAACAAGGACTGTATATTTAACATGTTTTTTTTCTTTTGATTTACCATGTTTTCTATATTCAGCATATAATGGAAGCACTGAACAGAGTGAATTGTAGACTGTAATTGATATACAGTGTATTTGTGATTAATTGATATATGCAAGCTTTATTTTTTGTGATTTTCTTCTTGTCAAAGTTTTCACAATAAGCATACATAACATTAATTTCTGAATTTACTGTACATTAAACATGAGTAAAAAATAACAAAGACAAAAATTCACACACACCCTAAATATAATGGTAAGAATAGTAAGTAAACGTACAACTGTAGTAATGCTTCATTGTATATACATGTATGTCTTCAGACTTCTGGTGAAGATATCAGTACTCAGATGTCCTCATCACCAGCAGCTTTAGATTTTCTCCATGTCCAAGATTTCCCCCATAATGCAACAGTCCATCGCAGTTCTAGTGTGACAGATTGTGGCGCCTGCAGTGAGCAGATTATCAAAATGGGCTTGCCATCGTTCAGACCTAGTTACCTGTTCTTGTTACAAGTGTTCATGGATGTGGTTCACGAGGCTGTAAGACTTAGGCTGGACCAGAGACCAAATGGAGAACCGTCACAACTCAGTATTAGACCTGTAAGAACATTCTCTGTTATTAAATTGATTTTAAGTTTTCATTTAAACATTTTTTATAATTTATTACATAATTTATACATATTTTCATTTTGTACATGTACATTTACATGTGTACATGCTTTAACTGCAAATGGTCATTTTTTTTACTAATTTAGTAATCAGTCTTTACATGTATATAGACAACTTGTGGTTATTACTTGAATGCTACTGTATATATGTTAAAAGCATAATAGGTCACCTACAACCAACTTACATATATGTATTAGTGCAAAAACATCGGGTATTTTCTCAGCTTTGCAGTTTTCTTGAGCAGAATTTTTTATCACATCAAATGAAATCTTCACAAGATAAAAATTGAAGTTATTCATTATTATCTATTATGAAATGTTACAGCAGTTCATATTATATAACATTTGATAATCATTCCAATTTTCCTCTGTCATGATAAATTTGTTACTACAAATTGCCATTGATTATTAATTTTGTAAGCAAACATGAAAGTTATATATATTGAAAGCAAGATACTTCTGACACTAATAACTTGCTAAAATTGGTAAAATGTCATAACAATGGATTGTGGTGAGGCTGTTGCATATTCTGATTATGTTTTTCACCCTCTGTCTGTGAAAACAAGATGTTAATGATCAAAGGTTAATTGACTTTATTGACTTGAATTATATACAATTTTAGTCTTTTGTGGAGGTCAATATGAGTTTTTATTGACCTAAGAAATTAATATTGACCGAAGCCGTAGGCTGAGGTCAATATTGATTCCTTAGGTCAATAAAACTCATATTGACCGATACAAAAGACTGTAATTGTTTTATTACATACTACATTAAAGCGAAAGTGAAACCGAGTCAATATGACTTTAATCACTTTATTATGACGTCACACAATAAACAATGGAAAATGAAAGTGAAAGCGAGTCAATATTGATCTAACTCAAACAATATCAATATTTATAGATTGTCATGTTACAGCATTTCATCCAATGATAATATTCTAATAAAATCCTTATGTAATAAATGCTCTCATCACATGATACAGTTTATACCTTTTTAACATCGTGATTTGTAAAATTTCTAGTTTTTATTTCTATATTTGGCTTATCGGCGTTTGTGACGTCATGAACTGTTTATTTCATTAGTTCCATAAAAGAACTAGATGATTGATATTCCCATATGTTGGGGCCCCTAGCTAGTCTGATAAATGTTAATCCATAAAACCACATTACATGCAGTTCAATTGTAATATTTTTATAAACTTACTTAATTTGTTGTACAAAGCGTTCCAACTGAATCTAACCCAACAAGACAAGGGAACAATAGGAGGATTTGTCAAACCCCTTTAATTCTAAATAATATTCATTGACCAAATGAAACACACAGTATTTGACGTAAAGAATGCCAACAAGCCAAACACAAAGATAATTATCAGTGAAGTATACAAATCACAATGCTGGAAGGAATGCAAACAAGGTTGCGTACAGGTGCACTGAAAGGATAAGTAACCCTTGATCTGCTAGTTTCACACGTCGTGTTTGCTACTTAATAGTCAACGGCGGCGTTTAGTCAGGATCAATGTTATTAACATCCGATCTAGAAACGGAGTTTTAGCCGTCATGTCAATGGGTAGATATCCAAGGACAAATGTTAAGATATTGGATCAATATCAGAACGACCTCATTCCAACCAAGAGAAGGGGATTTACAAATCTAGAGGTATTCACAGGGCATTCATTAAGATTTGATACCACTTCTTGTAAAAAAAAACTATAATCGTCCCAAATTAACGGTGTGTTATCTGAACGTCAACTTTTCTTAAAATCACATATTACTGTTTTGTTGTTATAGTAATTATTATGGGGCCCATTAGAGGGTAAAGTACAATCATTATTATTAGAGTTCAAAAATGGAGTCTCAAGAAAATAAATAAACTAATATGTAAAAATATACACAACATCTATTTCAACAAAAATTTTTAAATTAGAAAAATAAAAAAATATAAAAAATAGAATAAAACATTATAATCAATAGAATCTTAAAATAAGAAATAATTTCAACAACAATTTTAAACAGAAAAAATGTGAAAGTTATTTTTAAAAATTTCTTCATGTAGTAACCTCTGTCCCTCACTTTATCACATGAATCTTTTGATATATAAAAATTGTTAACTTAAATTTCAAAATTACAGATTTGAGCCTTCTAGCCGTTGTGAACACATTTCAGAATTCGAGGTTCTAAGCTGAATCTGAAAATTTTTTAAATAAAAATCCCATAATAAAATTGATGTTTAGATTATTTCTAACTATCATTTTCCAGGCTGATTAGCACATTCATTACCAAGCCGTTTCTTTTTCATTATCAATATTGTGCCAGCATTAGAGTTGACCATAACACAGTTTCATTCACTATGGCAAATGCTCAGCTTAATGTCACATTCATTACCAACAGAAAGGGAGGTCAGGCTCAAACATCACATGAATTTACTTCGTCTTCCATTCAACCCTACAACAGCATTTGCCGACTTTGAAGTAGCAGCTCACAACGCCATACGCCAGGTCATACCAAACATCGCAATTAAAGGCTGCTTCTTTCATTTTACCCGGTGTATTTGGAATCAATTTTGCATGAAGTGTTCTCGTATATTACAAATACACCGAACGTGCTGATGAATGGAATCAATCGAAGGATCGAATAGATGTAGGTAACAGAGATGAAGAACCCAATCGAATGCTGGGAATACCCTTCGTCAGTTTGATTACTGACTAACATCCAATCAGATTACTCAGTTGAAGCAGATCCTACAGTCAATGATTAATTGAGCTAGTTATATTCTACATACAATTGCTGTAAATGGGAATGATTTTGGATACACATTGTTGTTTCACAATCACCAAAAAAAACATTTTGGGAAATTCGGGATTTAAAAGCTATTACCAAGTTGCGGAACGATTTCTTATAAAAGCCAATTCAACAAATACCACTCTATTCGATCTTCGATTGGTTCATTTCATCTTCTCGATGTATGTGTGATTTGCGGTTTTCCTGTTTGCCAACAATGAATCAGACAAAATGATTATTCACAGGTTTATTATGCCGGTGAAACGTTAAACGATGCTCGATTTAAATGTACGAAATGACAAAATTAATACATAATGGTGAACAAGTAGTTTGTCCTTTTGGTGAACGTGTTTTGTTTTCCCCAGTGTATTTTTCGTCTCATCTTATCGGGTTTACAGTAAATATTAACGTAATGATTGATTTTTTATTGTCTTAATTACATTTCTAAAGTGCATTTACCATCCTGTTAAATAAAAAAACCAAAATAAAATTCAACAAGGAGGAACAAAAATCAACAATTAAATTATCTAGCAAATTTATTTTCTTCATGTTTCTTTATGTTTGTATAATAACTTGGGGTCCTTTTATAAGACTTGCATCGCACGAGGGTTAATTGCTTCCAAATTAACTTGTTAATCTAATTGCTTATTGTAATTCAAAGAAATAGATTTTGTCTGATTTGTGCGCCAAAGCTAAAAATTTACTGGTTGCAAACAGGGTTCTTCCAACACCATTATAATCAGGTAGTCGCAAGGACGAGCATGCCTTCAAATCTCCAGTGATAGATAGAACTCTAATTAGTTTCGCTTCTTGCATATAAATGTAAATGCTGTCGGCACAACAACAAATTCCATCCACACTGTCATGTATGTCATAGGTCCATTGGATAGCTCCGGACATATTTGAACATGATATGACATTATGCGTCCTTGTAGAAATACTGGCGACAATGTTTCCGTTTGGCAATGACCATATGTTCTTAATTGGCTTCATGACCGGATTTCCAAATTCATTTGGTTCACATAGTACATTTTCTGTAATAGTGTAAATGACGTTGCCCTTTTCGGTAATAATATCGACATGTGAGATGACACCATGGATCCATCTGGTTGTTTCTTTTCGATTGTTTCGATTTTCTGAGACTGTATGTGTTAGAGCGGCAAATTGGCTGTTTGGTAAATTACATATATTATAATAAGGATGAAATGTATCCACTTTGTCTATTATACTTAATCCATTATAAATTGATAGCCGGATAATGCTTGGTTGCTTCCATATCGAAGTTACGATTATGTCATCGCTCATATCGCATTTAACGATACCATATGCGTCGTATATTGTTCTCTGATCTACATATTGACGTTCATTTTGAACGCGATATCGTATAACTCTCGAATTAGCGTTGTCAATAGCGATAACAGAATGACCAATGAGAACAAAGTCAGTAAACTGCGACTTTACGTTTGTTTTGGAGTCAATGGTGACGTATGGCTTTAGCTCAGTTGCATATTTTGCAGAAACTTTAGAAGAAAATTTAAGACGATGTCCCGATATTACTTTTTCTGTGTCTTCAAAGTCCACATTTGATTCCGGAACCACGTGAAGTTTACCTACTTCACTCGTTACACGATTTGTACAAGAATCGAGGAATATTGACAAAAATCCAGTTTCATTAAAATAGGTTCCTCCGACTTTCCCAAGGAAAACAGAGCGTCATCTTGCCGCTGCAAATTTGTGAAAATATTTGGCAACGCCAAAAGAATGTCTGTTATTCGTTCCATTTTTGTTGTAGTTTCAATTTCCCTGTCCATTTCTTTTAAGCTCACGACTATTTGTTCAGCTTTCTGTCGCTTCTTTTCACAATCAACTACACTATTTGATTCTTCTAATATGCGACCCAATTCCTGGTTAACATGATTTGTAAACTCTTCTATATGGTTTTGCATCTTATGAACTGTTGACTGAACTCTTTCTCTTGATTCCAATAACAACTGATCTTTTCCTACCTCTTTGGATATAAAGTCTCTTGCTTTTGCAATGAGACGAATAACACCGCTTTTCTTGTAAGCCAGATTGGCCAACGCAGGTTCGCGACACTTTGATAAACTTTTGCAATGGCATCCATTTTCGGAATGGCTTTCCAAAAGACAGTCCGCACAAGCAAGTTTATAACAGGAAAAACAAAAGAAATCCGGACATTCATTTTGGTGCTTATAACATGAAACACTTACCTTTCTATTCAGAATAAAGTATATAACACAATTACCGAACAAATCAAAGTCCATAAGACATACGGCAAAATAGGTATCACACCA
>JAULBM010000031.1:2179737-2190555 GCA_032357055.1 Geukensia granosissima | reverse complement strand
TATCCACACCTTACGACACTCGCTCGTTAATTTACAGTATATTATATGTATCTCAATAAAGACATTTACCAACGTCAAAAAACCATGTTTTTTTTTACTTCTAATGATATTTAAACACTAAATCCAATTGGACGTGTTTGTTTTGATACCGTTGTAAAGGAAAACTTGGTTTACTGATCGGTTGCTTTCGGGGTTTTAACTAGCAGACAGCAACTGCGTGAACTGCAACTTCTGCTCCTTTGGAATCTTCGAATTCCTCTTTCGAGTTTGATACGTTTGTTGTACATGTTGTATCACGTATTAGTTTTAATTGTATTTGTTATTGGTTTTCAGTATAGATCTCGGGTGTTAAATCCATTTCAACATATTTAATAGTGTGTTTTTATTGCTGTTTTGTCACACCACTGTTCCAGGTTAAGGGGAGGGTTGAGCGCTCACCAACCGTTAAACCCCACCAAAAACTTATGTGCCTGTCCCGAGCTAGGTACCCTTGTAGTCCAATAGTTGTCTTGTTTAATTAGTTATTAATTGTTATTTGTTCACCATTTTTTCAATAGATTAGGTCGATTGTCGTGTTTTATGAATAGTTTCACATTTTGTATTTCGGAGCCTTTTAAAGCTTCCTTTATGTTGGGACCTTGGTTCATTGTTGAAGGCCTGAATGGGACCTGTAGATATTAAATTCGACTGTTATTGGTGGATGACTATCTCATGGATCATGCAAAACTTTTATTTTTAAACCAAGTGCAATACTTTTCGAAACCTTAATTTATTGGCGGTAAAAGACAAATTTGACTGGCAATAATCAATAATTAATATTTTTTTTCTATCTTGACACCGAAATGGTATCTAATTCTCGACCAACAGAGCTGAACCAGCGCAATCCCCGGGTGAAGAGCTGCTAGCTAATAATACGGAAAGCCTGGTGGTGGACCATAGTGTTTGACGTTTGTGGATAATACCACGCTCCATGCACGTAAAAGATATATTTTATAGGTTTCAAGAAAGTCAAGGCTATTACCGCTACAAGTCTTTTTGTTCCAACACTCCCTCCCGTTTTCCTGTGGCATGCAGTAATTTGCCGTTGTCATGATTTGTCCAATTTCCTCCCCTCTCAACTTTTGATAATTTTGATAATTGTTGAACTTGTTCTCGTTCTGAATATGCAAGAAATATTAGCAACTGTACGTTAATATAAGAAAACCAATAATCAATCAATCAATCAATTTGTTTCTATAAATAACATTAAAAGAATCCCTAACACATAAGCTAAGTAAATCCCTAACAAAAAATAGATTCGACTGTCATTTGGTGGATGGCTGTCTCATGGACAATGCATGCACATCTCCTAATTAAATATTCACGAGCGCAAAAAACAAACAGCCAAGATTCTCTTCATTTTGATTTTATGGGCATTTTAAAGCTTGTTTTGTGGTATAGAACTAAGTTCATTGCGGAAAGCCATATATTAGCATGTAGATATTCACATTTATTTGTAGGTGTTCACAATGGACACATATCCACACCTTACGACACTCGCTCGTTAATTTACAGTATATTATATGTATCTCAATAAAGACATTTACCAACGTCAGCGAGAACGAAGCGCTATACTTCCCTTCAAGTTATTCACAATCTTAAACGGTTGTAAACTTTCAAATAGTCAGATCATGGAAGTATTATCTGCCAATTTACAAGTCGGCGGCTTCGCAGACTGTACGTTTGAAGTCCTATCGTTGGAGTTCCTCTCGATCATACTTCCATGGTCAGATAAAAAGAAAACATGAAAAACAGAAAGGATGATAACAAAGGCATGTATAAATAAGAAGACTGTGTGACATCATTTCAAAAATATTCTTTATACCATCATTGGACTGAGTGTTAACCCCTTTCTCACTGATTCTGGGCGACCAAATATTTAAGCCCTCGTATTGTTTCAGAGTATTGCAACTTTTAATATCTTCATCATTGGGTCTTTTTTCAAAATGGCATCTGAATCATGTCAATGCAAGCATCCAAAAACAGTTTGCATATTTAACTGGGAAAATCATTTTTAACAATTTTCTATAACTAAATAAAGTGCAACAATAAGCTAAGCTATACTAAAAATTTGCAGATTACGTGTTCTCACACAATGTTTATTTAGATTCTTGCCACACCGTTGAAACGCCATATTCACCTTCAAATTTCAGGGTTGATTTCACTTTCTTGTGTTGCCTCATGGGACAGATACATGTATCGAAAAAGAATCTTTAGTATTTTGACAGTCATAATAAACTTTGTAAATTTAGAAAAAAATGAAAATTTTACTATAGGGTCACTTGAAAAGAAATTGTTTCTGTTTATTATTTTACTTTAAAGGAAAATTATCACAACAAACAAGTGTACCAGAAATGCTTACCACACACCTAGTCCTGGATACTACAATGGACAGCAGACCGGAACTAGAAAAAAGCACAGGCCTGAGGGGCGATTTTTTATATGTTTTATACCTAAACAATTTGTATACCGGTATGTATAAATACCTAACAGATGTTCCGTGCATGTGGAAATGAGCTGCATGTATTTTCTTTTTTCACATAGAACTTGTTGATAAAAAGGACTGAAAATTGAAGTAAAAAATTGCACTTTAAGAAAATATATAGATCCTAGGTGACAACGTGCTTTGAAAATTTTAGAAAGATTTTTTTTTTAATTTACAATGTTATTGTATATAAAGTGTGCCTTTCTCGAAGTTTTTTTCACTTTTACATCTTTTACCCATATCAGTGTGTTTTTTTTACTTATACAGAGTTGATGCATGTTTCATGCAAAATTGACATCTAATTGAAGATGCTAAATAGAGGAAAGGAGGGGGGGGTAAAAAATGACTTCTTTTTTCCTTAACATGGGTAATTTTGTATTTTATAATTTTTCGGTAATAATATACCGTTAAGAAAATTAGAGTTATCTGCCTTTGATCAGAAATTACAAATATTCTCTAACAGAAATGTGGCGGAGAGAAAAAAATTAGTTTTTTATTATTTCTCCAATTAAAATATATCAACATCATCGGAATATGTATGATATTGAGATACATCAAAAATAAAATGTAACGGAATTGAATTAATAGTTCGTTAACCATTCATTTTACCGTATGCCAAGCCTTGTAGCATTGTACCTTATGTTTCCTTATGTTTATTTCATCTATTGACTGATGTGTCGATTTAAACTTTATTTTATGCAATATCCAATATATTGGTCCTACTCAATGCGTAAGTTTAAATGCCATTTTTTCATTTTTATATATCTTGTATTTTTTCTTAATCTTTTTCAAAGCTGATGAAAGTAAACAGTGATTTTCGTTCAGCTCTTTATAATTTCATTTTGATTAAATTATGTCAAAACTATTTATTATTTCGAGACACTCCGCGGGCGGCCGGGTAGGAATAAGCCGTTCAGATTCTCCACCTACAGGTAAAACCCACTCAACAATGGGTAAGATAGGCGATGGGTATCTACGTCCTGCAGGCACTAGTCCCCTAATATAGGAAGGCCCTGGTTATAGGAATGTATAAATTCACATTCCGTCCGAACGTAGACGTTAAAGACAATGTTCATAGACAATACCATGTTCGAAGCACGTTAAAGACCCCTTGTAACATTTTGGCTGGTTAGTAAGCGGCCAGTTACACGGCTTAATTTTTTTTTGCCCCTATCCAACCCGTTAATGGCAGTGTAAAGGTTACTCCCTTATCGGCCCCATGCTCACAGTCTACATATTGATTTGGTTTTGTTAACGTGTTCCCGTCCCGAATATGGCTGAAATATTTCCCGCTGGACGTGAAGAAGCAATCAATTAACCAACTATTATTTGAGAAACGGATCAAAGACCTGCTTTTATAAACTTTCAAAGGTTCATTTTTTTATTTAGATTTTAAATTTCATTCAGCTTGCTTCTATCATAACTGTGATATAATAATATAATTATCTTGGATAATCCGGATGGCATCGTTCTTGCTTCTATACACAATATCGATATATTGGTTCGTGTACAATTCTAGTCAATGGTTTAGGTATGCATTAACACTTTACATGGAGTACATTTAAAAAGCGTAATAAATGCACATAGAATGCACCGTCTATTGGAGTCGAGTTATAAAATCTGCTACCATATCATCATATGTTTGCTTTTATATTCAGCAAAAGCTTTGTTAATTAATGACAGAAATGATAGTTTCACTAGTTGCCCACGAAAGACATAAAAATGCTTTTCATTTACCGAAGATAATTAAAGACGGTTATCGCGACAGATATTAAAAGCTATTAAATGAAATATTACGAAATTTGTGTAAATAAACACACTTTGTCAGATCGTATCTGTTCCATCGAGTGGGTAAAATGTAGCTGACAATACAAATAAAAAATTTTGAAAACGAGCAGTACTTTTATAGATAGTAAAAAGAAATGACCTTCGTCATCGACCCGTGACCTGATGCTTCGTCATTGCTTTACTATCAAAACCCAAATCAAAGTGCCAATTTGATCCATGGAAAATGGGGAGCTATAATTTATCCTTAAATGGCCTTTGCCTTTGTAAGAAAAATAAATTTTATTAGTTGTAATCCGATCTGAATGCGAGAACTATAACTAAAGGCATTGACTCAGATACAAGGTGAATTAGCCGCAAGGTGGGAAAACTACCACTAACTTATATTTTGGCTATAAAAGAGGATGTGCTTAATTTCTTTAAATCTAAGGATACCTGAACAGGTGTGATTATTGATTAAATCTATTGGCGAAGTTAATAAAATCACAAAAATATCCCACGATCTGACATAGGCTCCAACAGGAAAGGATGTTACTTCTTTTGTTCTACGATAAATTAATTCTTTCAAAGTCCTGAGAATGATTCTCACATGTCAAAGAAACATTTTTGATTGTCAGGGACAAAAAACATTAAGATTTTTAAAGAAAAGGTGTCATCTGATCTCCACAGGTGCCTCGCTATTGTTTTGTTTTGTATTTGGCAACTATTCGACCGCTGTCAAATGTCCTTTAGTAAGGTCTGGAAACAACTGTCTAAAATCACGTCAAAAAATTCATAATATTTGTTATTCAGTCTTAAAGGAATATTACAAAATATGGAATAAATTTAGATTATTTAACTTTTCTTTATCCTACGCTTTTATTTTGACGTCATCGCTGTAACAAAATTTGTTTGCAGGTTACACTGCTTTTGCCAAATTCTAATAAAGCGAGAGAAAAAAAATTACTGAACATTTATAATTCTTAAAAGAACATAAAATATTTTCAATAAATATTTAATCGACCAAGCATATTTTATCTTGACACAGGAGGCCATCACCAGCAAACACAATAAGAGAAACATAAATAAACTGGAAATTTAACCACGAAATGAGATTTTAAAAAAAATGAAATATATTAAATGTTCATTGTAAAAAAAAGATTTGGTATTAAGTATAAATGATAAAACTTCTGTTTTGCCATGCACTGTATAAGCAAACATTGTCATCATCAAAATTAGTACATTTAAACATACTAAGCGTAACGTTCAAAATAATCCTTCATTAATTAGTTACGATGTTCTTTCCCAAGACACAGCAATAGCTTTAAAAAACAATCAAACAAATATTTAAGATATTGCATTTTTTATGTCTTGTAGAAGAGAGTTCCTGTGTTGCTCAATTAATGCTGACAACCAAGCCAGTCTAATGCACTCTTTTAATTCATAGATTAAAGTTTCCTCGTTCCTAATATTGTTTTCGTGTATTTATAGTAGAATGATTATTTTATATTTGAAATGTCATTCTTTGTCAACACTTATATAGAACGATCCTAACTCAGCATTCGCTTAACGACGGCAATTCAAACTCAGCGAAGAGTGTGATCGACGAACTTCTATACTAATAACAATCATTCCGCATGGCTTTGATTGGAGAAGTCAACTTCATTTTTTCTACTTGTTAGCATTAATATCAGTAATTAACGCATATAAACCAATTAACGTCGATGTTACGGATAAACATCGAAACCGGAAGTGCCATGGTGGTGTTCAAAGGCGAAAGAAATGCCTAAGCACTAGCTGATCTTTTAGGATTCGTTTTATATTTAGTACTTATATCACTGTATTGTGTTGTGATGGGCTGACATAAGTTGTCAATTCAATCTGAACAATGATTACTGGAAACTAAAGTACAGCAAAATATAAGTTTTCAAGGGGTATGGTTACAGTTTAAATGCACACACTCTTAGAATGACCCTGTACTATCATTTTTTTTTTTCAATAAATACATGTTTTTAGTATATATTATTTCTTCTAAACTTACCATTAGCATGCATCTGCATTATAAATATAGGTTTAAACTATCCTTCAGCACTTTATCCAATAAGGCAAATTGAAAAAACAATATATCATATTGCCGATAGCCCAGACAGCTACTGGACACTGGATTTATTTATTATAATAAATAACATATGCTGTACATTTTATACAATAATATGGTTTATATCTTTATAAACTTTTACAATACACACTTTTACTGAGTAAGATTTGTTCAAAATATAAATATCATTCAAAAATCTGTATCACAGACGATTTCGCCAGTCAGGAAAAACCTTGATAAAAAACCTTTGAGAGTAAAAATTGGAAATCTGTGTCCAGAACCAAATGCAAAAATCGTCTCAAGAGTATTACTCTGGACAGTATTAAAAAATATATGCATCCTTATCTATAACTATTTTGAAAAGCTCAATTCTATAAATTTTCAGGAAAAAAATATCTTCCAAAACATACATTAGATTTGCATTACATTTAAAATTTAAATGAAATATAAAACTTGACACAACGACTGTTGGGTAGAGAATGAATATTTCTGAATACATTTTCCGCACTTTTAAGTAATCATGTGACAATATCCAAAATATTCTTACGCACCGTATATACAAATATTTCCCGCTATACTACGGCGTATAACGTATACATTTATACTACTAAAGTATATATAGTATAAGGGTACACACTGCATCATGTTTCTGTCAAATTGGGTCTAAGAAATATAAGAAAGCTAACGCTTTCATGAAATTGCTGGATAGATGACTATTCTAATAGCGGCCACCTGTCTATCAAGGTGCTAATTTCGCGTCTAAATAAACACAGTCCATGAAAATGGAACAATAACTTGCAACCTACATGTATCCTTTGTTTCAAAATATAACACCGTATAATTCATCAATATATGCTGTAGGCATATTGAATACTTTACCAATGTTGAATAAATCTGGTGAATTTTGATATGCTATACGTACAATTTAAGGAGTCATCTTTCTCAGTAGCATTAGAACGAAACATAGGTAGGCCTAGTGAACAAAAGTAACGTTAGACGATAAATCATCCATATATTGATAGTGTTAGTATATGAAGATGAAGTTTTCGCCGAATTTCAACATCAGATTTGTGATCATCGACAAATAGATCTATCATAAACTCAAAACTAAAAAATCGAAAGAGAAAGCCTAAAACCAGAGGTGAGAACAACTACTCGATACAATGTTTCGAAGCCATGCCGTATTTTCAGTGCTTAAGAATTTATAAAAATGCGGCAAAATATAACATTAGTTAATATTCATATCAGACAAGAATTGTATAAAACACATCAAACCGAGAAGCTGTCAAATGAAACCCTCCTGTGTCTCCCGGCTGTTTCTCTACCCAGATATTATAAAAAAGGGTAGACTGAATGCAACAGGCGTATTATTTTAAATGAAAGAATATGTAATATATGCCAGAAAGGCACGATCCACATCTACATACATTAATAACAAATATCAAAAGCCAAACTTTTACTGCGTATAAAGCCCTTTTCTGGATTTACCTTAATCCGACACGCTATGAAGATCAGTCCAACTTTATGTATTTCTAGTTACATTCATGGACCAAATGAAATATACCGTTTAGGACGTAGTTCCAACATTGAACAGTATCAGAAGTGACTTAAAGTGAGCCATATATAAAGGGCAAACCAAACAATTTGAAAACAAAATGACGCGTGCATAGTTTCATCAAGATTTATAAATTAAGCGGCATTAAAAGTTAAAGTATCAATGCAACAACAATTAAACCTGATATGACATACACGAAGAGTTAACTACTTAGCTGGAAATACCTTCGGAGGCTATCAGCATAGTAACATTTGTGGTGAATAAACGTGTGTAATTGCTGTCGTTTATTTTTATCCTGTACATTGTTCTCAGTTTTAATATATATCTTTATATAGAAATAACAATGAACACGAATTACTATTTCCTTATGTATTGCATTATGTTAATTTCAAGGTTAATGAAAAGATTTATTTTTAAAAGGTCCACTAGCAGAAATAATTTTAGATTTCTCCACTTAGAGGTGTAAAATTTTCCTTTTGTTTGTCCTAGGGGTACTTAACAACCCTTTATTATATTTTACCTGAAAAGTCTGTTCAAAAATATAGATAGTTTTGTTATGTGCTGCCCAATCGATGTATTTGGCTCAATTGTTGTGTATAAGTATACCAAAATATAGTCGGTACTAGGTATTCGAAGTTGTAATTACACTGGTTTTACTGGAATGATGTTAATTGTCTGTTGCGAACTGGTAAATCAAACACCGCAACATTTTGGAATACGGTGGGTTAATCATCCAACGTGTTGTTTTAACATACAGACTTTTTCTTTTGGTCGTCTTGTTGTTTGACGAGGAAGTTAATACTAATATAAACCGATACCTGCTTATTTGTTTCGATTTTACGCCATTGTAACAACATTTCAGTCATATCTTGGCGGTCAGTTGTATGGACCACCAACGGTATTTTTATTCACTTAACCACTCGACATTAAGGACTACATTAAGATTCCCATAATAAATATGATAAATTCATTATTTGGATTTTTACACAAAATGGTGCTTAAACAAGTCGGAAGTTTGTTAAGATGTTTCCGTTTACTCAAAATGCGTTCCTGATTTTTGTCTGTAAATCATAAATTAATAAATGACAGCATAACCACCCGTAAATTTATTTCTAATAAATTATTGTTCCATCTTCCTGGAAAACAGGAAACGCAAATATTGTTCTAATCAGCGCTTCATGATCAACAGCACGGTCGATCAGCTGGCAATCCAAAAAAATCTACCATATTATTATCACTTACTGTAAAAATATGTCGCATCTAGCGGCAAATACAATAAAAACAATGTCTGTGTAATATTTTTGCGCAAATAATTCTCAAGCAGACGTTGCAAACACAATAAAAGAGAATGAAACGATACAATACGAGATTCTCCGGAATATGCCCGAAAAATTGTCACAAATGACCAACTCGTTATGTTCTCTTCACGTCGTTAGCCATCAAGGATCAATTTCTCGTGTCAATTTCCGACGGTTTATGCATCGATTTTAAGAGCTTTTATTGCTTTTATCCAATGAAACTATCATATTGTAATAATTTAGTGACGGTTCTGAAGAAATGCGACTTTTCATTCCAATATTTCTGGACAGAAACCATGATTTACTGTCCAAAGTAATGACTTTCTTTACTTGTTATGACTGGAAGAAACGAGAATCGGTATAGATGATAAAACATCAAAATGTGGGTAGGGAAGGTACTGGGGGTAGTCGTTCGAGCAAAAAGGACCATACGAGTAAGACCAGATATCTCACCGTCCTAAATACTAAAAATCTCCAATATTGTTACGAATCTTTCGGTGACATGTCTATCTATTAGCATATTATGCTGCTGTGCTGTTTAAGGATGGAACATAAATGAATAAAGAACTGTAAACCTTATTTAAAACAGGGTGGAGATATAAATATCAACGAGTGTAACGAAACATAACCTTTAACAGCAATATTTCCTAAAACGGCCATGATCTCCCCGATATATACCCCTGTATGATACATTTCACGAAACAATTTAAAGAATAAATGATGATAGGCCTGTGATGTCATTTTTTTTTTTTACATTTTTCAATTTAATATTTCAGATAGAAAATTTAATTTATTGTGTATTTCCATTACTTTGAAACCGATTTCCACATAAACCATACAAATTAACCGTTTTGTTAGTTCTATTTGTCGATATCACGAATCTGATATTGAAATTCGGCGAAAACTTCAAATTCATACACTAACACTACTAAATAAGGATGATATATCGTCTAATGTTACTTTTGTTCATTAATAAATTAGTCTTGTAAGTGCCTTCTGCATTTTTTGACACAAATCCAGTGAACAAACCATGAAAGTGGTATTAAATTACTGGATCTAAATATTTACCAAAAGATACATCGTCAATATTTTAATAAATGGATAATTTACCAAAAAGACATAAACCAAATCTTACATACGTTAATTTAACTGCGTGTTAAGCGCTATTCAGGATTTGCCATCACCAAACACGCTAGGGGCTAAAACTAGGAAGATCATTCAAACTGTTATCAATTTCTAGTTACATTTACGCGTGAACTAAATGAAATATACAGTTGATGACGTAATGAATGCCGATAAGCCAATTATAAAGAAATCATAATCTGATAAAACAGATTCAAAGCTAATTTCGTTTTGAAAGTAAAATCACCAAACCCAAATAATTGTTACCAACCACATATACGCGTTTAAATTACAGAAATCGTATTCATTGTGCTGGACAATAAAAAGTAAAAACTGAAACCCTTTGAAAGCATAAATTTAGTAAATAACCAGCCCAGTTTTAAGACTTGTCTGACATGAAATTTATCTAACAATGTTTTACAGAAATTTGCTGCATTTGCTAAAATTCTGAAACACT
>JAULBM010000031.1:2167636-2179255 GCA_032357055.1 Geukensia granosissima | reverse complement strand
AAAGCTGGAGTAACACGAACCCTACAAAAACCAGGGTGAGTTCAGGTGCTCCGGAAGGGTAAGCAACTCCTGCTTTTTACAGCTTGTCTGTTGTTAATCAGGGAAAGTGCTCAATGTATTATTTCCAACGACGAGAATACCTTATTTTGTAGCTTGCATTGTTTTCCTGTTTTCTGGCCAATTGTTTCCGACGTTGTAACGTGATTATCGTTCCTATATACTTTGAATAAAAATTTTGAGGTCAATGAATCTCCGGTCAAACATTTTGACACATAAATCTGCAGGTGTTGCCATAACACCTACCTTGATAATATGATAAATATACTCTTGCTCATAAATATGGAATATTTTTATTTTCGACGTTACATTAGAAATATGCATGGCTTAACTTTTTCCAGCAAAAGTCTTAAGGAAAAGGCAGATAATGCGTGCATTATGATATAACAGGATAGTTTAATATGAAATAAAACATTTTAAAGATTCTATTCGGAATACAAAATTATAACTTTTTCACAAAAAAATATGAGTTTCTGAAATCATATTACTAGCCATCGGACAATAATCTTAAATCGGACACTTTTTGTAGCTTGAAGTGAAATAATAAGATTTGCGAGATTTTTGCATTCTGGCACCTAGTATTCATGCAAGTCTCAAAAAGTTGAATATTTTGATTCAGAAAATGTCATTATTCCATATTTATGACTAAGTGTATAATTCATTTGTATTTTTTTTCTGGTTTCCTTACAATATATTGTGCCAGATTTGTTCTTGTATTGCACATTAGTCTGAGTTTCTGACCACTGGTGTCAACAGTTAGATATTTTTGTACATACTGAATTTTATTTCAGTCTAATATTGGTTTACTGGCTTTTGTTCTTTTATGTGGTGTTTAATATTTCATTTCAACATGCCACACTATTGAAAGAACAGTTGCCAATACAACTGCCTGTAGATCACAAAGTTTAGCACTGTTCTTCTACTTGCAGTTTCTTTTTACAGAAGTTAGATGCTGTGAACTATGAAACCAAAAATTATCTTCATATTCATTTACTGTATGCTTTGTTAAACGGATGCATACTTTTCTAAACACCTTTGGCAAATTATTCATGGAAATTCACTACATACATATACATGAAACTGTAATTTATTCTTTTCGTATTTGAAATTTCAATTGTAATTTTATTGCTAATACACAGAATGTATAGTAAAGCAAATCTGCATCAAAATGAATTAAATGAATAATTCTGTTTCATTTTATCCAGACCAATTCGTCGTTCAGTGAAGTTATTTTCATTGAGGAAATAGTACTTGCTTACACAACAATATGTGTTTTCTCAGTTCAAGGATTTTAATTCATTACTGATATTAATTTTAAGAGGGTGTAGAAAATGAAACGTAAGTAAAGATCATAACCTGTTACTTTTTTAATGTCTTTTATTTTACGAGAACATTTATCAATGTTACGCTTCAAAATGAATGTCTGTCACGCAATACTTCCTGGTCTTCCTGACATGCGCAGAGGAAACACATGTTATAATCGTGGGGCGCGTTAAATGCTTGTCATTAACTGTATTATTTTATTATTTATTTCTAGCAATAAAGTTTGATGTAAACCATAAAATATATGGATATTAGTAAATTTCTAAGTACTGAGACAAAAAGTCCCTTACGACAATGAGGATTCATACGAAGCATATTCTACTATTATTTTTAATCTGTTTGAATCATTATCAAACCCTGTCTGTTCATTTGATTTTTCATTCACGATACAGGGAGACACTGTAAAATGAATTGTATTGGTTTAAAATGAAATATATTATGATCAATTGTTCATCAATTTGTGGCGCAAAATATTAAACTAGGTTGATCTCTTCTGGTTTCATTCCTTTCAAAACATTCATAATTTTTGCCTATATTTTCCTCAGACGTCATTAAGCATATTTATTTTTAAAAATCTTTTTGAGACCTTTTTAATGTTTTTTTTTTTCTCATTTCTTTACGTGATTGAGTAGACAGATACGGCTTTCAATCAAAGCAAACCCGTTTTCTACAAAATTTTCAAATGTTTTTCTTAAAAAAAAGAATACGCTGCTATTATTTTTTCCTTTTTGTAGTAATATATAAAAGTTCCTAAAAGCTATCACAACCATTTAATATGATAATTAAATGGTACATTCATACGACTGATTAACAAATGAATCAATATTTCAGTGCTGTTATGTCCATCTGTAAGTACAATACTTTACATCTATCAATTTTATCAATGTCCATTTGGAAGCATACCATTTGTATATAAAAAATTCGATGTAAATAAAAAGACAAGTATTCTTAAAATTTTAGGATTAATTTTAGATTAAGTAGCAGTAATGTACAAGTATTTCAATATGGTTGTAGTTCCTTTACACTTTAACTAGTGAATTATTTATGCAGGGAGAGTACTTTGTAAGAAGAACACAATTGCAATAGAAAAACCTTAAAGTCAGGAAGTCTGTCATGTGTCCATCTCTGTATATATTAAATTTCCCATATCTTTCATTGATAGATGTACCGATTCACTCCGAGGTTTGAGCATGCTAACAGGGAAACGTACTATGACATCAAACGTTTCTGTTGCTTCAGTAACTCCGCTTATTCCATTTGAAACGAGGCATGGAAAAGGCGTGGTTTTCCTATTAATGCATTGTTCATTTTCAGTTCCCATTCTAAACATCAAACTTTCATTAGATACATAGATATTATAGGAAATAATTCCACCTAAACAAAATTTTTAAATGTTTTGATAAATAATGTTAATATCATTATTCTTTTTGTTTATGTGCGTCGCCTACAATACATGTTGATTACTTAAAAAAATAAAGAAACATTCCTTAAATTATATAAATAATGATGTCATCAAATTTTTTATTAAATACATGTGTCCTTTGCCATAATATTTATATTTTTATTCGATGTTAACAGAATGTGCCTAACAGTGTTGTGTGCTAAATACTTCACTTGGTTCATACAAATTCAATACTTCACTTGGTTCATACAAATTCAATACTTCACTTGGTTCATACAAATTCAATACTTCGCTTGGTTCGTACAAATTCGATCTCTAACAACATAACTTTAGAACAAAGGTTAAACAAAACGACATGTAGGCAGTGAATGAAATATATGTCAATTTTAACCATCAGTATTGCCTATCTGTAATCAGGAATTGACATGTAAAAGTTCAGGATTCCCGGAAAGAGAGAATTCCATTTGTGTCCTTGGTTTCTTTCTGTCGCGAACTCCAGTATACAGAGTTCACAATAAAATTATTATTAATAACTTCCATAATTATTTTTGTTGCGGCTGGGACGTGAAAGACGACTTGAAAAAAGTTATAAATGCATAGATATGACAAATTTTCTACCACTTCACAGACAGTACAAATATTAATTATTGCAGTCATTCGCCTCTGCCTTGGCCGCCATTATCATTACCTAACGTAACGAGAAGCCATTAATTTTACGTCATTTTACATGCTATTTAGTTTGAATCCGTAGAAATAGATAGGGCCAGGTATATTGTGATGTTTTCCTTTCGGCAAGAAGATAGTAAGCAAAAGCCGAAACGATTTTTCGGCCCTCATTTTTTTAGTTCTAGAAAACATTATTCTATAAAAATAAAACAAAAGCTTCAGCACAAAATGATATTTAGCTTCTAAAGCAAAATTTTAGCTTCTCAAACCTGTATTATATATTACAACACTGCAGAATATATAAAAAAGTTATTTCAATTTGTCCTTCGGTGCATATTATTACTAGGTTAAAATTTTAAACAACAAAACTTTTGATATAGAGGTTTTTCTTTTCATGGTGTATTCTTTCAAGAATTGGTTTAAGATGAATTGCTTATTTTGGTGATAAGTCTCTCATTTTTTAATTTTGACTTTTAAATTTTAAATTTATTTAAATTTACGGTGACAAATGATTTCCTATTTAACAGTTTCAGATTATGTTTGTGGATTGTTTTAACCATTTCGTCACTAGCACTCAAAACTTCATTGTGAAAATAAAATATAACTACGCCTGAACATTTTCTTTTACGAGACTATCCAATTCAAATTAGAGAATTCCTGAAGTTAAAAATTTCACACATATCAGAGAAGCTTTATTTTGTGGTAATGTGGGTTGTGAAGGTAACAAACCTGTAAAATATGGTATTATCGTAGAGCATATTATACGTTGTATAATTGAGGTGTTTTATTTAGATGCGAAATTTACTGGCACGAACACGCTGGTTTATTTCCATCAATGCTTTGATTGACTTCAAACACCTAAACGTGTACGTATTTCTAAGTCATGTATTGGAATGAAAACATGTTCCATATCGTTTTGAATACTATTGGTTTTTTTTTCATGTTGAATTTAGAAACTTAGAATAAAAATTGATTCTAGAGGTTCTGGGCTTCAACATGAACATGAAAACTCTACCGTCTATGTGAGGTTAGCAAATAAACTTATCAATATTTTATGGAGCAATTGAACTGAGTTAATCCCTAATTTTTAAAGAGACTAGACAGATAATCCAAGTTTACTTTGGTTTTCTTAAAGAATTAGACTGATTTCAAAACTAGTGTTAAGTAGAGTCTAGACTAGTTTCCATTAGAGGACTAATATGTTTATGTTCACCTGTTGTTAAAGAAGAGGAAGAAAACCGAAAGACCAGATAGAAAGAGAAAAGTCGACAAACTCGGCAATACCTAAAACACAAAAAAAACTAACATACAACTATGAACAATGCGTACCGAACTAACAAAAAACGGACTTGACCTCAGGGAGTCCGTAGGTGTAAGTAGTTCCCGCCTCTTTACAAAACAACCGCCACATTGTCCATTTTCCAATCCGATGGGTCTTTCATGGTAACGAGAAAGGGTCTAAGGGATCAAAACCTCCGGGCGGAGAAAGCGAGCGGCTGTTTTGGTTTATCCAGCAACTTCACAGGAAAAGCTCCTTATAGGACACGATTGTGGTGTCGACCGTTAAATTTCTTCAATGATGACTTTAACCGAGGAGCAACATATCTCTGTCCGAGCAATTTCTGTGTCAACGGCGTAGCTCTGTCCACAATATCGCTGTATTGGACACATGCTTTTGAAAAAAGTTTGAAGTGGAAGATGTATACGCCACTGTAATGTAACAGCCAATGAAAGAGAAGATGTTTATTGGAAAGTTTTGTGTGAATCCTTCCTCTATTGTCTTATTCGAGATAAAGATTATAGTACAAGGCAGACTTGGGAGTGTCTGTTGTGTCTTTAACTCCACGTGTTTAATTCTAATGCCTTTTGGGTAGATGAGGTGAAGATTATCACCGAATTGAGCATTGTGCGATGAGAACATCATCTATATAACGAAAACTGAACTTAAAGGTTTGGGCTAACTTTCTTACTTTTTCTGTGAAAGTCTGCCTCAAACGAGTAGGAAATAAATCGACGAGGAGAGGAGCACGGTTTGTGCCTATAGCAATGCCGATCGTCCACCTAAATGAACGAAGGTTATGTCAATTAGGAAAAATTATCGTTTAAGTAATATCCTCTCTTATATTTGTGTTTTTTTATATTTTGTGTCGCGTTGTACCGACAACGATGTATGAATTATTCGGTGTTGTGTTTAATGTTTTGTGCATTGTTTGTGACGTCTACTTGTCTCTAGCCTATCTATTCCTTTTAATCAGAACTGTATTATAACAATAAATTGTCATCCACAGACAGCTTAATATTAAAAGTTTTCGACAAAGATGGAAATTTTTTATACATTTTTCTGCATTTTTACCAGATACTTAAGCACATTAAACTCAGTAATATAATATTGTTGAAATACGTTTTCACCTGTAAATTCTGTTCTAAACAAATGTCTTTAATCTAATCTGCAGGAAATTGAACTTTTTTCTTTGTATTTAATTATATACTATATTAGGTCTTATTGTGCTGTAACAACCAATTGTGGTCGGTTAAATATATATCTTTTGGCGGATGATTTATTAAGGCAATACATTAGTAGTGCATGCGACTTAACTGTTGTTTATATCCCGATCAAAGACATGTCGATTAGAAATCACCAAGACAAACATGTCTATGCATATGATAATACGGGTCATCATCGGGGCGCACACAGGACGTCAGCTTTTAATTTAATTTATTTAAAGCATGTTAAGACATAACGTTTTTATTAACTCTTTTTATCTGAGGTACACAAACACTGCTGATTTATTAAAGATTATCTTGAAGTGGGAAAACCTAATGTTTTATTTCCCATTTCGGCTTCCAAATGATTGAACATGTATTTTTTACTCCTCGCGAGAAATCTCATCAGGGTTATGTAGTCTTAGTTCAAAAAATACATAGTTGTATATTTTCTTCTTGTACGAAAAATTAAAGTAAACTTCCACAGTAGTAAAGTTAAAACATGGTTGTTTCTAGGACACTTGAAATCCGAAATGTTGGTTTGCTTCGCTCTGAAAACAAATCGAACAAATTTAAACCTTTATATTTAAACATCTTTTCAAAATGCGAGATGGAGAAATTTGTATAATATAAAAGTGTGAAAAACTCTTTGTTAAAATCCAATTATAAATGGATACGTTTATTTTGACACTGGATTGAAATATAACACTCCTCAAAATAAGACAGAATCAACGTTTGAAATGCAACGTGTTTATTTACATTACTTTCATACATTATTGGAAGTAGTGTTGCAACGCTTCCGACGTCCTCAGTCTATGTCCTTCTTCGTCGGAAGATCTGTGCCTTTGTGCCTTCCCCGTACACTCTCAAGATTGGGAGTTAACAGTTGTGATCAATCACTGCACGTCTCAGGTGTTTTTCAGCTACTGTTGTCCCTTCCAACCAATTCCAAAATGACTTTCCTTTATCTCCCAGTACCTCGTAGCTCCTCCTAGTGTAAAGGCGTCATAATGATTGTACAAGAAATCTTTTTCATCCAATCTCCACCTTGAAGTTCCATATTTTGTCTCTAATATGTTTTCCTCTTTCTTTCGTTTATCTCACTACATCAATCATCCTAAAAAACGGGCAGCTTAATTACTGTACTCTTCTTAGTCATTGTCGACCAAAGAACGATGTCTTACCTAAGATTTGTTGGTACTATTTCAGAGAAATTTAAGTTCTTTTGTTAATCTTTTTCTAGCTACCGGTCTTATGTTCTTGTTTTTCCCTTGTTGTTTCACCTTTCTTTCCATTTTGTAGCTTTCTATTACATATTCCATATGCTTTCTTTTAAATGTTTTGGCTTTTGTTTCTGTGATTTTACGTCATTCGTCTGTGTTTTATCCACGGCTGCCAGATACTGAAGTACTGGTTGTGCCTCCGAGTTTTCCTACCCTCTGATAAAGCGATGGTGCACACTGTGAGAATGTGTTATAGAATTCTGGGTTTCCACCAATGGGCAATCTCGTCGTACCCATAAGCAAATCAATTGGATCGAAATCTAATACAATGGTTAAAGCTTATTAAGCGGATGATCATCAAAAAACTTAATTCTTTTAAATGTCAATATTTTTAATATAACAATCATATACAATATAATCAGTCAGTGTGTCCTACATTCATAATAATGCTGGGTAAGTCGTTAAAGTTCAAATCAGTTGTCATTTGCAGTTATCTTAAAGATTCAAAACTTCAACTGTCGAGGTGAAATAGAGAAAATATAGTGGTCAATATACTAGATTTCGCTAGAGCTCTTCTATAAACAACACATTGTCCTAGTGGAATCAGTGATCACATTAACGATTCATTATTTGTATTTTAAAAAAGGTGCAATCCAGTGTTTCTATTGTATAAAAACTACAACAATGTAGTAGGTAAGAAAGTAGAGTGATACAATGAACACCGATCTAAATATTAATTCGATTGATGAAGTAGAGTCTGTATTCAAAGAATGTTTGAAAATACATTCGTTTGTCGATTCGTTTGTGATATGCAAAGTCAGCCCTGATATGCTCATTCATTTTGTCGATTCGTTTGTGATGTACAAAGCCAGGCCTGATATGATCATTCATTTTGTCGATTCGTTTGTTTAAAGATAATTCCAAAATCTTTAATCCACCCTACCCATGACAAGCATACTTCGTTGATATATAATTTATAATTTCAAAATAAACATATTTTGTGAATATTTGTTATAAGGTTTGTAAAATATAATTCAGTAAACAACATCTAAACTTGATTTTTTCATTGGAATATATGCAAAGAAATAAAACTAATCAAAAGTTTAAATTGCATAATATATGTTGTGTAATTGACAGAGTTGTTGGTGTATACAACATTAATTTTTCGTTAATTTTTATACCAATCTTACCCTAGATATGAAACCATAAACCTTCATATACAAGGTTAAAGTCACCTTGCATTGAAAAGGTATATTTTAACAGGTATGACAATTTTCTAAATGATGTTAGCACGAGAGTTCATATTTTTATTATCATTTAGGATTGAATAACTAAAATACCTAAGTACACCATACACATATCTTTTGATTATGTCATAATTTCTCAACTTTGATATTGTACCAGTAAAAGTAATATTTTTTACACGACAACAAAAGTTAATTGCAACTGATTATTTTCCAGACAGATAAGATTGTTAAAAAGGTTTGATATTAGATTAAGAAAATATTACAAGATATACTAAAATTCCTCATTTTTTCCACAGATTGAGTAATTTTGTACTGATTTTGTTTATCAATTACAACGATATTTAGTACAATGGCTAAACCCAATTAAGTAGTGGGAAATAAAAATGTATTCTTTAATGTATGATAGCATATCAATATTTTTAATATTAAAATCAAATACCGTATAATCAGTTAATGTGTCGTTAAATGAACAGTTCGTCCGTTACTGCTTTTGTTTTCTTTGATTTTGTCCTCTTACTATTTGTTGGAGTATGGTTGGGATCCAACTAAACTAGTTTAACCCAACCACATGTCTGATGTGCCTGTCCCAAGTCAGATTTTTTTTGTCTTATGTTTGTCTTTGTGTTTTGTTACATTATATTTATGATAATATTCAGGTAGGAGCAGTATTTGTACGTATACACGTGTTTATTTAGGCGACCTAGAGCTTTTAGATTTAATTCTGCAAACTGCATGTATACCAAAGTAGATTTTTTAATGAAATATTAAAACTTTTATCTGATGGATTATAGCAAAGACTATTTTCGTCAACTTATAGTATAGATGTCAAGCTGAAAGTTTGTATTTTCTGGAGTATGCACAATCAGGCACTGCGCTTCAAAAGGAACATTCGGTGTTCTACTATTTTCCTCATTATGTATTGGTCTTTTAGAGACAGCATTTACATGACAATATTTTTCGTGCAGCTAGTCTTACCCTTAAACTGTTTTTCGATATGCGTTGATATACGATAATCAACGGTCTGTGTGGCGCCAACTTGCACTAGAGTGTTTTAACATGTATGAATAAATCTTTTAAAGTTTATATTTTTTATTTTAAACTTATAACATATTGATTGATTGATAAGTGTTTAACGCCACGTCGACATTTTTGCAGCCATATCATGGCGATAAAATATGATATTGAATAATAACTATAATACTGAAAATATCACAATGAAATTTAATACATATTACGCTAAATTGTGTCATAATTAATTAACTGTTATATAATACCAGTAAAGGATTATGTTCCTGTACACAGCAACAAGAAATTCAGTCTAAAAATAGTCCAGCATTCTGTTATATATAAGCTTAGGCAATAGAAGTCTAAAATTTTCAAAATATTCTGAAGAAAATTAGAGGAACAGAATTTGAACAGATTTGCGATGAAAATCTTCACCGTAACCCTAAATGACTAATACCGAACAAAAAATAGACAATTGCGACGGGTGTCTTTAAAGAGGCAGGAACTGTTTACCCTTCCGGACCCACCTTCGTTTCCCCACAGTTTTTCGTGGGACCGCATTGTTCGTAGTTGTATGTTTTGGTTTTTTTTTAGTTTTTTATGTACACTATATCTCATGATCCGTCTTGTCCATGCTTTGGAGAATACCGTGTCCGTCGTATTGTCTCATTTTGTCTGACCCTTTGATTTTCTTTCGCCTCACCCTATCCACACCTTTTTATTTCTATGCTATCTTATCTAAGAATATACAGAAAGGCCACATTTTATACTGCGTCCCGCGATTGTCGCGCGATATATTGCGACTGTCGCCCGAAAATCGCGCGACTACCGCACGATGTCGCGCGATTTTACCTGAGATTAAAAGTCTAAACTAACTACGACAAGTATATAAACACCAAAATGTATTCGCGCGACGATCGGTTTGGAAGTATAAATGAGTCCTATAATGTAGAACGAACGTTGTATATAAAATGGGAGAAATTAGGTGGATTTCAAAGCCACCGTACCATATCTTCACAAAACACTTTAAAATTTCCCAGATCTGGTTTTATTTACAAGGCCTTCGATTAGGGTGGAATCCTACTCTTTATTGTTAGCTTTAAATTGCTCCAGGTAATTCCCAAATATATAAAACGACAAATTGTTTATGAACATGTTAATGGTTAAAGAAAACATTGAAAACAACAGAAGGAAGTACTGATAGGTACGACTCCTGATTAAGGTAAAAGTAACGGCATTATACTGCTAGGGTAAACTTACTTTTCCTGAATAATGGGTCAATGCCTCTGCTGATGGACCGGAAGTCCCCGACGGTATTCACCAGCCCAGTTGTCAGACTTGTTTGACATGAAATTTATCAAACAATGTTTTAGAGAAATTTGCCGCATTTGTTAAAATTCGACAACAAAACTAAAATTCGGAGCACTTAGTAGTTTTTCCTGACGTCGGATTTTACTTCCCATTTCGATTTGTTTGAATTTGAGTGCTTCTTTTGCTGTTTGGATCTTGGACTTACCACGTTTTGATTCTAATGCTACTGATGAGAGTTTACTCCGTGAACTGTACATATGACATACGAAAATTCTCCACATTTATGAACTTTGGTAAATTTGTATTCCAAAACGTTTACACATTAATTCATCAAAAAGAAGAAAGCTCACAACGTCATCTTTTATACGATTTAATATTTCTGTTTGTTCTGATTTTGACCATCGTGGTTTCAGTCTTTTAGTTATGGGGTATCTAAGAACTCTTTTGCAGAGCAAACATAAATAATACAAGTGAAGAGGCAGTTGCTGGTCTCTATTTGTTTAAAGCCGGAGAGAGTGAAAGAAATAATTTCTTTGTACCCAATGCTGTTACTATAGATTCCCTTTAAAGCTTTACAATTTCTTTTCATTGGGAGTCAACTCTCTGAAATGGAACCCTTACCCCGTATCTCCTTTCAGTTTATTTTCAATATATCTTACCTTTGTTGAAATTTGGTTTCTTTCAATAGTCAAATTTCTAAGCCATGGTGTGATTTATTGTCCCCCGCCTTTCGCGTAGGCGGGGGACTATAGAATTCGCAGTTCCGTCATTCCGTCATTCCGCAACTTTGAAACTACTGGTCCGATTTAAACCAAACTTACATGGATGGATGGAATATAGAAGGGAAATCACTCTACCAATTTTGAGGTCAAAAGGTCAAAGGTCAAGGACATAAAAGGGG
>JAULBM010000031.1:2143735-2154542 GCA_032357055.1 Geukensia granosissima | reverse complement strand
ATAGCAAATATTATTTACCTAACCACATCTACGGTTCACGTATTGCTTTTCTTTTTTTAAAGAAAGCAACTTGTTTCCTCAGATCGTACAGTATTACCATTCAGTGCTTTCATCTGAAATGTCATTTTAAAGCAGTACCTTCTGGGACTTGGTATAAATGTCTACAAAAGATCAAAAGTCAAATCAAGGGATTATATAACCTGTGATATCAAGTTAAGGCTGGTAAGGTAGAAGTAATAGATTGCTTATAAAATGAGCAGCACATATATATATAACAACGAAATAAAATTATTAAGATGTTGAAACAAGTTTGGTAGGTATTGCCTTCTTTGTTAGAGGAACTGTTTATTTTTGTCCAATACACCTTCAGGACAGATTGCAACACAAGGCAACATGGCAGGGACGTCGTTTCCAGACCTGTACGGTCTCACATGTACAGTAAACTCGAGCATATTTTATGTAGATATATGGGAAATTCTTTTGATCTTTAAATTTTTTGGCGATGATGACGCTTATCACTAATCAAACCTTGACAAGTCTGTGTTCTGTACATATATTGCTTCTGATGATTCATAAATAGTATCTGTACAATTTTTGTTTATAAAATAAATTGACTATTCTAAATAACGTGAAAGGACACGTACCTTTGTTCGCCTTAGCTCTTGTTCTAGTTCTTCCACCATTTGATTCGACCGCCAAAATGCCCGATATTTTTTCCGGTCTTTTGCATTCTTGGATAGGAGCGAGGATTCATTTAAACGCGTAATGTTCAAAACTTGAACACGTAATGTTCAAAACTTGAACACGTAATGTTCAAAACTTGAACACGTAATGTTCAAAACTTGAACACCATTTGAACACACAATGTTCAAAAAATGAACAGATCGCGAATCGTGATAGAAAATTGTTAAAATCTAATACTATGTGTTTTTTCGAATGATGGAACTGACATAAAACTTTTGTCTCTGACAATATTACAGAGAAATACCCTATATAATACCAAATTGAATAAATTTAATTAAACGGGTTATCCCCTCACATAACAATATTAACGATAACCGTTACAGAGTAGATACTAGTTTTTTTCTCCCATGAATGATTTTAACCCCAAAAGAAATTTACGGCCTCAGTTAATTTAATATGACCTAAGACCAGATTATTTGAACGTCATGTGTTAACTTTTTTGAACACATGTGTAAAGAAATTTGAACACAGCCATTAATATTTTGAACACTTATCTCAACTTGAACATTCCATGAACATGTGGCGTTTAAATTTTGAACATCAAGTATACAGATATTGAACACGTCCGAACGCGTCAGGCGTCCGTATTATTTGCAGTGTAGTGGCACCCGTCGTGCTACTCAGTAATGAAAACCGGTGTGTAGTCAAAATCGATGTTAGTCACAACTGGTATATTCGTGACAGTCGGAAGAAGATGTTCCTCAAGATCTTTTATATATTTGACCAAATTCGGTTTTTTATGAGAATGCGGACACAATTTTTAAAGTTTTAGTTATAAACAATTCAAAGATTAATCGGTTTCAGAGCATTGTGTACAAGTTCCAAGTCAATGCAGATTTGCGATGGACGACGGACTCAAAGAGACTGCAATAGCTCACGATAATTCTTGAAAGCTAATATAAAAACTATCCGAAATATTAAGCTGCAGAATAAAATTTAATGGCAACTTTTATCAAGGTCAAATCACTACTTCGGTCGTTCGTACGGTTAATTTACTTTTTGTTTTAAAAAAGAAAAAATCAGCAGATCACGGTCAATAAAGAGACAAGACTTTTGTATGTCTTAAGTGAGACAAAAAGAGATTCCATGTACTGTTATTCGCGCTCTTGTTTAAAACACTATAATGTCAAATGGAAAAATAAACTAGAAGATGAACAAATAACATGCTTTTGAAGCCAAATTACAGAGTAGAAAAATTGTTTCGGTGTGGGCTGTATTTAGACTTGCAATGTAAAACCACCAAATATCATTAAGGAGTATATACGGTTACACAAACGTCACAATTTAAACAGACAGAAGATGATCATTTTGTCATTAAATTAAATCTTTGTGTGGGTCCACTCGATACATTATACCGCGGTATTCACACAAGTATTATCTTTTATTTCCTCCCAAGTGTTGAATTTCAAGTGTTAATTGTCACACGTCAAACTTAATAATGAAATTAAATTTATGGTACGCTTCATTTCAACTTCTAAATAAAACAAAATATATTCGATATCTAGTTGAATTATGTAATTAATTATTTTTATTTATATTTTGTTGTAAGCATAACAAAAATTAAATGGTGTCTAATAACTCTTAACGGCACCTGCTAAAGGCGTGCTTTTAATGTCTTTGATTTGTTAAAATTCCATAAAGTATCTGCCTTATAATTTAAATTGCAAAATCATTAACTTATTAAACAAAAAGAACTTAAAATTAAATTTTGTCAAACAAAAGGAATTGAAATGATTTATTTGGCATATGCACTTTTGTTTCTGGGGCGTACATAAAATGTTTGCATCATTTTGAAATTTGAATATAAAATCTATTTGTAATTTAAAACTTTTAGAAACCTAACATTACAATTTGAAAACACGTGACAGTTTGTTTCTTTTAAACATTTTTTGTCATCATCTTTAGCTTATAAATTAACAAGAAACGATAGGAGAAGTTAACGAGCATGTTCTTGTCTTATACAATGCCATGGATATCTTATTGCAGGTTCAAACCATCCCTTATTCATGGTCAATGTTAAATTAATTTACTTAATTTACAAAGGTAACTGTTAAAAAACGATTATTTTTATCCTTTAATAGGTAATGTTTACATAAAATAATGGGTGATATAACTCTCGTCCATAATTTTGAGAATTTTAAATATCTTGTCTATCTTGGCATTAAAAAAGTACGATATCGTACAATTCATGAATAAATGTAATCAGATTTTGACAAAAATGGTATATAAACGGAATGTTAATACATTTGCACAGCCGATAGCGGCATAAATCGAACCATCAGAACCGAAGCGACTTCATTTTCGATTTTGGTAATTTAACATTTTTATCTATCAATATAGCTCACTGATTACTTTGGGAGTAAACATGTATATTTTTATTTTTGGGTAATAAGCTCATGATAGTATCGATTATAAAGAGCTTGCTCTGCTGTTTTCGTACGATTATAAAAAGCTTGCTCTGCTGTTTTCGTACGATTATACAGACGAATCGTATATACGATTCGATGTTAGCGTACGTTAGCATGCGTCAGTTTAAGTGTTTTAACCATAATTCACGAACAGGAACGAGGAATTCTTCGTACTGAATCTGAAAAATACTTTCTGAAACTTTCGTGAAATCGTTATTTTGATATTTCTTTGATGTACTATGTGTAATCTGGCTGTATATAATTGATTTGGCTTAAAGTAAAAGCCATTTTATACTTATTAATTGATTCATTGTATCAGAGAGTTCAAAAGCATTGTTGTGGTGATTCGATGTTAGTAAAGATAACCTATTCTTTCACTAACACACGATTGCACCGTTATAGTTGCCTTTAATAAATAGCTTTTGTTAGAATTAATTTTACGGTAAATTAAGAGCAAAGATAATTCTAATTCGGCAGTTATACCATTTTAAAAGAAAGAATATGGAATATATGCCAGAATACACGATCCAAATTTTACACACATATTATTGAAAAGCCAAATTTTACTGCGTGCAAATTTACCTTCATCAGACACGCTAAAGACCAAAAATAGGAAGATCGGTCAAACTTTATGAAATTTATTGTTACATTTATAGCATAATATATATGGCATTTATAAATACATGTAGCAACACTAAGTAACACCATCGTCAGCAACACTGATGAAGTTGACGAAGTGTGGACTATTTTCGTTCTATATCCTAGAAAGACAAGATTTGTTCCCAGTGATACTAATAGTTAAATTAATTTAAGCTTTGTGCGTATATATCTATATGTTGTTTTTTTATTATTTATTCATACACATATGTGTAAGTTTTATTATACTTAATTTGCCCTAGAAGGCACACTTAACCTTTTTTATCCCAACAAAATAATATGCAAAAACAGAAGTTTTTTTGTGGACAGTCATTATTTTCTTGATCGACACTACCCATCGTCACCTCTGGAAATTTAGACATCTTCTATCAATTTGCAAATTCTAGCTGACATTTGTCTTTGTAAAATTGAATGGTCACCACGTGACGTCTGCCTTGGTTTACTAAAGCTGAAAACTCAGGAAATTAGTTGACACTACACAGGGTAATGTGTCAATAAACAGAATGTCCATTTCAGATTCATTATACGGGATTGTCATTGTTTATTTCTACTTTTTGTTGTGTTTGTTACAAATGGACAATAATTATCGTCCGTCTGAAAAGAAATTTTTGAACGAATATATTTTTTCTTTCATAAAAGAAACTTGTACTAATATGACACATAACAAGTTAAAGACATATGCATTTTGGAAAAGGAATAAATTCTGTTTCCATGGTTTTGAGCGATTGTCTTTGGCATATTCTGAATTATAAATGTCTTTAAGAAGAAATTTTTGTAGTATACTGCAAAATATCGTTATGGATTGACCCTTGAAACACATTAAATTTGATTAGTTTTTCAAAAGAAATTTTGGTTTATTTTGCAACGGAATGTTGTGTTAATGTTTAAAAAAATGTCGTTTGAATCTACAGTTCTTCAAAAAAATTGTTTACATGAAGCGTCACAAAAAAACTCGCAAAAATTTAAGAAAGAAACCGACATTAATGATAAAAGTACACTCATATTTATTTCCTTAATTTATTGTATGCGATAGTTAATTTAAATTGGCTGATGAATGTATATTTAACAGGGATTCAGAACGTGATATACTATCTTGGCTTATTAATTAAAATAGACTCAATGAGCCAGAAACCCATTTCAACAGGTTTCTAGTGACAAGTTGTAAACAGCGTCTCATCTTTTGTAAGCTATCAAAATTTCTTTTGCTTTGTATTTTTAATAGTCTGTATTTATTTCTGACAGCCAGATTTTTAAGTTAGCGCGGTAGTAAAAATAAAATGAAATGTGGATAATTTTCAGAACTAAATAGAAATAAGATACGGAAATAAAAAAAATCGGTTGTGTTTTTACAATTCTTTATGTCTCTTTTTAATGATTGCTCTGAATTATATCAAATTTTTCAAGAAAAAACATGAGTATAGATTCCAACAATAAAAATAATATAAACTTAAATACCTGTCAAATAAGATAATCAACTTTTAACTTGGTTTTAGGGAAATAAACATTGAAGTCACCTTTTATAATTAAAATTGTTGAATATGTATCTATCCCGTAGTAGAGTTTCAATCCACTTCTCACTCGGGGCTGTGATATAAACCAGCATAGGTATAAATATGTTTTTGAACATTTCACACCTTTTTATTTAAGATCGTACCATCCCGTTGTTGTAGAATATAGCTGATGTTTAGTTATCTGTTAACGCGTCGATACACATCACCAAGTTCCCTACAGATGTGATACTCAGTTTAATTAAAACTTGTCAAAGGAGCTTCAAATTACTTTCTAAAAATTCGTTGGCGCATTGAAATTTAATGCTGTTCATTTCTTACATTTGATATCAAATTTTTGTTCCTTTTTAATTTCTAAAAATATCTTGATAAATATAAAACGACATTCTAAAATATAATTATGAATGAAGGGGCGAGTTTTACTTAATAAGTTTATTTATTTCTTAGCTTATTCTTTTTGACTCTATTAATGGATCTAATTTCATATGTTCTCGTTTTATTTTGTATGAAAACAAACAAAAGAAAGTGTTTGTTTAAGATACTTTAATTATACGATCATAACATGATCCCAAATGTATTCTGTCAGTTAGTGGTAAACAGCAACGTCCAATCAGCATAAGTCTGAGATGACTTGTGGTAATTTAATCGCCCACCGAATGTCAATCACGCCCCTTTTAGCCAATCAGGAGACGCATACTCGCAACATCAATCAACGGGATGGCAATGTGACTGCGGTAACAACAAGACAATTTTAGTTTAGGTTAATGCATAACTTATAAGAGTCGTTAGAGTAAAGGCGTTTTGCAATTCAGATCAGCGAAAACTTATGTGTAAACTATTACAACAAACTTAATGTGTACGAAAAGAGAATAACTGATATGGCTACGAGTGCAGGACTGTACCTAACATCTAGTACAACACCACAGTTAAACACTTCACTAGGAGACCAAATTCATAATATGCAGTGCGGAATTTCTCAACAGGCTCAATATCACCACAGAAATGACTTACAGGACTTAAAATATCAGGAAATGAAATATATGCCCCCGCAGCACCAGAACGGGCATCGTTTGGATTACCATAACCCATGGGGTATTCCGTGCACGGACGCTTGGAACAATTCGCCAATGCCCCAACTTCAGGATATGAGGGATATTCGAGATACCGTTGTGATGAGGGACATTAAATATGATATTAAACAGAACCAGGGAAATGATGGAAGTCAGCTGGCTACCCTTCACCATAGACCTCAACAGATTCACTCGCCACATGCCTGGCATACTCAGCTGTCCTCACCACATTTGAACTTGCAGAACGGTGGGGGTCAGATGCAGCACCACGGTTACGGAATGCCAATGAACGGAATGTTGTCGCCGCATGGTATGCACCCTGCAATGAGGGACCCAGATCATGAATTGGACCATCATAATCCATCAGATGAGGATGCCCCGTCTTCAGATGATTTGGAAGCTTTTGCAAAACAATTTAAACAAAGGCGGATAAAACTGGGTTTTACACAAGCAGACGTTGGACTAGCTTTAGGAACTCTGTATGGAAATGTGTTTTCTCAAACGACAATTTGTAGATTTGAAGCACTTCAGTTAAGTTTTAAAAATATGTGTAAACTTAAACCCTTGTTACAAAAGTGGCTGGAAGAGGCAGACTCCACTACAGGGTCTACCGCTAGTATGGACAAAATAGCCGCTCAGGGTCGGAAGCGAAAGAAGCGCACAAGTATTGAAGTGACTGTGAAAGGAGCATTGGAGCAACACTTTGTAAAACAACCAAAGCCTACTGCCCAGGAAATTCTACACTTAGCAGACTCTTTACAATTAGAAAAAGAGGTAGTGCGTGTTTGGTTTTGTAATCGGCGACAAAAAGAGAAGCGAATGACCCCTCCCGGGGTAGGAGCCAATGGAGAACTTCTAATGACTGATTCAGACCAGGGTGACAATTCTAGTGATAGGAGCCCTATGTCACCTCCTGTCAGCCATAATGGACTAAATGGGGTCCCGCAGCACCCCGGAAATCAGAACGGACTAGTTAGTATGTCTTTATCTTCTTCTATGAACTCCCATGGTATGTCACCGAGTGGTCACTTAGAAATTGGTCAGATATTAAACTCTCACCTTCAACAGCCGCAAGCTCATCATTATAATACACAGAATCATTCACCGACTCACTGATAACTTTTGTGTGAAAACTGAAGCGAAAAAAGACCTTCAGGGCATCCATTTTATTTAAGTCTTGACTGTTAACTGAATGTGTATTGCCGTTAAAACGTCCAAACGAAGTGTCGACTCCGGAATAGTACACGGTGATGTATTACAAAATATACTTTTTATGCATTTCCATTTTTGGCAAGATTGTAATTAATATAAGACAAAAGAGGCCCAGAAATGAGTTAAAGTACTGCGAATGAATTTTGGTATGTGTAAATTATGGTAGGACATTTTAAGGAGTTTAATTTAATATTTAATGAAAAATGTCTGACTTGTGCAATGTGTGAATTCTACCAATTACGTGCCTATATAATTGAAGAGACATGTGTCTCTTATAATTGTCTGTCTGGAAGAAAGTTTAAAATTTTTATAAAGGATCGTCTTTCTGAATAAACATTAAGAAAGTTGATCATCACCACTCCACTCAAATATTTAAAGTTAGCATTTGTATATTGTATATCCCAGAAAGTCAACAAATCAACTCTCTAATATTAAACAAGAATTTTAAAAAGAATATAAGTGGGATTTAAAGACATTTAAATTTAATTAATTATCCTACGAAATTCAGTGTACTTAGAATCTCTATACGCGGTCATTTGGTGATTTTTATTTTAATTTACCCAAAAACTTACATGCATTCCCTTTTTATCAAATTCCTAATTTTTTAAAAAAAATATTCAAAGGTCATTTCAATATATATAAGATTATTTTAAGCTTTATTTACGTCATAATTAGTATATCACTAATTTAACTGATAAAGAAAATGTGTTTGACCTTTGTATCACTTATTAATTAAGGTTATAGTGTTAAGGGTAATTTTTTATCATTCCACGTGGTGTGATTTCTGTTGGCTAGTGTGTATTTTTCAGAAAAATTTCCAAATTGAGATTTTTTTCATTCCATTTTTGTAAGATTATTTATTATACTGTGGAACAGTTATTTATATACGTCCTGGGACTTGGTGTCTCCGGACTCTAACTATATAATGTGTGTTTTTTGATTTGTTATTTGTTTTTCTTGGATCTGTAAGAATATATTGTGATTTTGATTAATTTAAAAATTACATGTCCATGTTCAGGGTTTGAAGTTGCCTGTACATTAATAATAAATATTTTTTAACGAAATAGACGTATTTCTTGCATAATTTTATACCCTATACAAGTGCCTCGATTGCGAAGTTTATCTGAGACTTTTTCTGGTGTAAATTGCTCCAAATTAAGGTGAATTACATATAATCTAACTTTACACACCCACAAATTCCAAACATTTATAAAATAACATAACAAAATATCGGCAATTATTTTTGTTGCAATACGAGTTGAGTATGATATGAACCAAATCTGTGATTAAACGTTCAAATGTTCTCCTCTTCACTTTTATGATTCAAATCAAATTAACCGAAAGTAGTAATGTTACTTTTACAAAATCTGCTTATTTTCATCTTTGAGAAAAATATTGTTAATTTTGCAGGACATAAATGAGAAGTTAATATGTATTTTGGCGTTATTTTGTTGAGAACAATAGTCACGAATTTACAGTTTTATTTTTATATGATTGAAACTAGTAAGGTTTTCAGAGTAAATGAGGTTTAAATGATATAAAATTGATAAACTAAACTTGTCTAAGCTGATGTTTTAACTGGATAATAAACCATGAAGCCATTTACATGCAACAGCTGTGCAGTAAGTTCACATTATATTTTATTTTGATAATAAATTTTTCTTTGATATTTTTTATTAAGGATAAAATCAAATATCTTTGTAGTTACATATGCATTTTAGCTTAAGAAATATATATCTCAATAATTCAATAATTATTAAGAACATGCAATTTCCATGGCTTCCACAATCATGAAAAATATAATTTTTAAATTGACACCTTAGAAAACAAGACCACTTGACCTTTACTTCTTCATCTTTGGCAACCTTAGCAATTTTGTTTGTTTTTTATTTAAAATTAACCTATATCATTATGTGATTTGTCAAAGGTAATTCATAACAGCTGATTAATTAGTACAACACGGCACATATTATCCGTCAGAACTCGTTAACTTTATGTAACAAACTAGATATCTACGTGTGTAAGACTTAAGTTATCCATCAGTGACTTAATGAATGAAGATCCGTCTGACTTTTTTCTTCTGTCAAAAAAGTTAGGCCTAAATATCAACCGACATAAATTCGATATAATCAGAAAGCATTGAACTATTTAAGGATCCAAGAGTACATGTAACATATCTGTATTTGAGGTATATTTCTTTTTAATCTTGAAAATTGCTTTAGATTGAAAAGTTCCACAATTTGTTCTTGTAATGAAAATGTATTTTTTTTAAATATGGCTGATTTAAGTAAATTTGAAATATAATTTTATCAAGGCTTAAGCAAATACCACCTTTTTATGTCACGTGAGATAATTGCTGGTTGATAAAACTTATCTGTTTTCTGCAAAAAAAAATTGACTGTTAGGTCCTATAGACCTCAGGCTATTTTAATTAACAATAAATTATTTTAGGTAGGTTTTTTATATGTATTTTTTTTCTGTGCTTTAAGTTCATTAACCGTTATTATAAATTAAGTGGAGAAGTATATGTTAATATTGTATTATCCATTCACATATTATTCAAGGGTCAAGTCATTGTGTTGCAACAAAAATAATTTGCGGTCGTTGTGATATAGGCCTGGGAAAACTCGTACATGTAAACCAGTCTGCAATTATTTTTAAAAGGAAACCATTTTAAGGAAACATTCAAAATTTCAAGTATGTTCCTCGCATTTAGTTTATATTTATTCTGATTCTGCCTGTAGAATTGTGTTCTAGACCAGCAGAATTTCATTGTCATATCAGTCAGGTGGAGGGCACAGGTTAAGATTTGTGAATATTGATATTTGTAGTAATTTTTGCCCGAAATGCGCTGTATTTTCACTAAAATTAAGACAAGGAATTTTATAAAAACAACTTGATGAGAAGAACGTTATTAAACACCTTCAATCACCACCAGCATCAACTGGATCTGTACCTAGTAAAACAAATAACAACAATGAAACATCAGACAGTAAAAATCTTACACCTATAAAATGAAGTTCTTCATTTTAAAGTTTCTTATCATATTAAGTGATATATGTCTTATAAGCTCATTTTTATTCATATGGGTGAAAGACTACACAATGGACAAAAACAACAATTATATATATAGGTCTAGTGTAAATAATTATAACAACACTAAATGTACAAAATATTACAACATATAAATAAAAATTGAATGGAGCGC
>JAULBM010000031.1:2122653-2140695 GCA_032357055.1 Geukensia granosissima | reverse complement strand
TATTTCATCTGGTGAAAGAAAACATGTAATATTTTTACCTTGATTTTATTCTTTCTAAAAATTAAGAACTCTGATAAAATTGGTCTGGGTTGAAATTTATTTAGTAAATGATTAAATTTGAGTGTTTTACGTGCAATAATACAAAAATTCACATATTGGTTTTGTCGAGTCCGGTACCCTGGTCACTGTAAAGATACAGCAAAGGAATTTAAAGGCCGATATTTTATAAATGGAACACCTGCCTCCGAATACAGGAAGTTCAATTTAATATAACTTATTGGCGTTACTTGTCAGTGTGTTGGATCAGCTTGTCAATAAAGTTGTCCTGACAAACAAAATATAATACTTCTTGAAAACCTTTACAGAGTATGACATTTCATATTAAAATCTTGGCAACTGAATAAAAAACATGACTATGATACTAGGAAGATCTCAAGACGATGAGTTTAACATGTCACTATGTGAATTTTTTGTTGGAGACGAAACTGGAATTTCTCATGGATTCAAACGAATGAAACCTTTGCATAACAGTTGAATGCAGAGTTGAACTTCGATGTCGTTCGCTTTAAAACGACAAAATTCGTGCAAACGTGTCCAGACCAAAAACAGCAAGAAGTGTGATATATTTATTGAGCAAAGCAAAAAATCTCTGAACATTTATGAAAGTAATTTGTCAGAGAGAAAAGATGGTTTGATGTGAAATGTTATACGTACAATGTCAATTTAGTAATCAAATAATACACATCCGTCACCTTCCAACAACCGTGTATTGGCAGTCTGAAGCCATTTGAGGTCATTTATTAGTATAAATATGGGTCGATGTTTTATGGTGTGCCCCAGGCTAATGATGGCCAATACACACTTTCATTCTCTGATGATTTTAATGATAAAGCTATCAGATTTTTGTTTTGTTCTGCACGATGAAATGTTATACTAAATGTCAACCGTATATTACTTACAAATGCCATCGTATTTTGAGTAAGGAAAAATACAAAGTTTTTGTAAGAAATTTATTACACCAGTAACATAATTAAAATCTTAATTCGTGTAAGCATCTTATGTAAGAACTTGTTCATCGCATTATGAAGTATTACAACAATGACAATATAATCATTTTTTAAGTTGTAAAATTTATTGTCAGGTTGCCGTTTTCTTAAGTGTTTAATTTCATATCGGACATTGAGCTATATACCACACAATTTCAAATGAGTCAGTTACACCTGTACTGAATATGAGCCCACGAATTGAAGGCGATTTTTATGGTGTTGACAAATGTGAAACGGAAAACTTTTGACAATAACGACTGTATCAAATTCTACGATATGTAGAATACTCCCTTTATCAAGAAATGAAATAAAAATACTCTTTAGTAGCAATATATCCGTTTTGTAGAACAATTAAAATTTAAGATCAAAAGTGAGGAAAAGTTTAAGCGATTTATCGCCCAATTTTGTGGTCCCTTTAGTGTTTTATTTGTAGTAACCGTACAATATGTATAACAAAACTAATAAACTTCTAAATATATTGAACGTTTACAAATTTTGGTGAAGGATTTTGTATTTTAACAATTTTGAATTTACTATCTTTAAAATAGTGAGATATGATGCATCATGGAAAAACAAAACGAAAAATGCTGCAACATTATTGAACCCTTGTGAAAAATTTCAGTGACTGTCCATTTCAAATCCGATAAGTTTTCATCAATCAATGATGAAATTAATTATGTGGTAAGCAGACCGTTAAATATAAATTTCAATTTATAAACGAAAAATAATTATCAGATATGATTATCTTAAAATAAAACACAGACCAATCATTTTGTAAGAAAAGTGTAAATTTTACCCCAACATCAGAAATGTATCAATCAGGAAATTGACAACCTTAAACATATAGTTATATCTTCACGGCTTAAATCGATAAAAAGGTGTTCTTTTTTCTGTTTATCAGAAATGATGAGTAACGAGGTCCTGATATAAAAAAATGAAGGTTTTAAACAATAAATAGAAGTTGAAACCTCTAATTTGTGCGAAATTGATGTAATATTATTATAATATGCAAAGATTGGACTTTTTGATCAAAAGAAAATGAATAATAAAAAACGGGAAAACATCACTAATCTGACCTTTATGACAAAGCAATAAATTTGTGAATATTTAATTAGAATTTATTGTAAAAATGTATGTTCTGTCCAAAAACCGTAAAATGAACATTTAATAACAAACTCACACGTTGAACAAATGTTTTATATATTAAGAAATAGTACAAGCTTTAAATAAAGATACATGCAATAATCGTTGATACAGAGACAAGCACACAGATTACATCAAATAATCTCTTTCATATGACCTTTTTGATCACTCTAAAAATTTATTGTCGAAAAAATTAGTCTGGAGACAAACACATTTAGCAAATGGTGAAGTATTTTCTGTATAAACTGCTTAATTGATTGTAAATATATCCTGTAAAACCTTCTTTCACTGCTGCATAAAGTTTCTTTTTGTAATTCTGCATGAATTTGAAACCATCTATCTTTTTGTATATTTTTTTATTGAAATTATGAATTAAGTCGATTCAAAATGTTAAATCCTCAAACAACTTGTAAGCCACAAGTTCTTTGTTTCACATTCTCTCCTTTAAAATTGAATAATAGTCAATTTTTACATTCCTATGTATTAAATTTTGAAGGTACATGCCAGTTAATGCAACGTCTTCAAATACTTGTATGCGCATTTTCACAACCAATTATTGGGCTTGATTCATTTAAGCACAGTCGAAAATAAATTTAAGTCGTGCCGTCTCCTCGGTTTTGTTGTTTTTGGTTTTTTTTTTTTCATAGAAACGAGCATAGCTTGTGGTTGTTCAAAATGCCGTCGAATCGTATCAGCTTTCCAAGGCTTTGAAAATTGATTTTTAGGTTAATACAGAAATTTAAGATTACGAATATGTGTAAGAGAATTGATTTTAGTAAGTACCCGGACGTCCTTTTCACTGTAACCATATTCCACTAAAATGCCGAAATCATTTTTATATCAGGAATTAGAAACTTTATTGGAACAAAAACGTGTGTTGTTTCAAATAAATAAAATATACTTTATAAATGAAGTTGCTAGACAACAAAATGCATTGTTTAGGAATGGAAATTACTTTTATTCTGGAAAACACGGAGTATTTTTATCACTTAAAACCAGAGTGTGTTCACCACTTAAAGCCGGAGTTTGTTCATAACTTAAAACCAGAGTATGTTCATCACTTAAAACCAGAGTATGGTCATCACTTAAAACCGGAGTAGGGTAATTACTTGAAATGTAAGAATACATTTGCAAGTTTCTTCTATAGTGATATAAAAGCTGTTCAAACTTTCCGGGGGCGCGCTGGGAATATTTGCTCCTTCGTGTTTCGGACATTTTTAAGTGAACCTTCGTACAATTATTTGGGGGTCTAGGTGGTCGAGAAGCCTAGGTGGTTGATTTAAACTTACCTGTACAGATAACTGTATCCTATCGCCTATAAGGCGTAAGTTTGCGCCTGACTATGTACCATACAAAAAGGGTGCTATTGAGTCACATTGCACAAAAGGCTTGTCAGTTGCCTGCCCAGGGTCGGTTGTTCTCTATACGGGTACTCCGGCTTCCTCGCCAGTAAATATTGAAATAGGAGATGAGGAGACAGCCATCCACCAAATGAAAAATTTGATGGGAAATGTGGTATAACTCTCTCACGAACAAACACTCCATAACTGTGAGAATATATAAGAGCATACACTTAAAGTATGGGGATACATTTTACCGCATCCACACAGTACGAGAAACAAACTCTGCAAAAATATAAAAATAGGAGATGTGGCATGATTGTATATATGAGACAGCTATCCACCGACGCAATATGACTTAAATATTGTTGAAAGTGGCTTTAAACCTCAATCGAAAAAATCAAATCATACAATTTTCTAAAGTTTGTCCTGTTCCCCACGTTCATGTTTATATAAATAAACTGTCAGTACTAAAAGAGATGTTGTTTCCCAAACGCATTGTACTCCACTGTCCACATCTCCATCAAAATCAGCGTCTCTTGTCTTGTCTACAAATCTTGCACTGTAACATAAAAACAAACACACAAAAAATGAACTCGTTAACCTATAATACTCGGCTCAACTATGATTATATGTAGACTGGAATTGAAATTCGCAGCTAGCAGACATTTGTTATAATGCCATTTTTCAGCGGATGATTTAATAAACAAACACCAGCCAAAATATTCTTGAAAGATGGTCTAAAAAGAATAAAACAGAAAGATTATAAATTGTTTGAACTAACTGACCAGCAACAGGTTTATTTATCTGTTTATTTATCAGTTTATATATATGTGACTTTCCGGGAACATTGAATTGTACCTACGGAAACAATGAACCATGTGTTTTAATGAACAGATGTAGCTAACTTTTTTACCTAAGGTTAGAAAATAGTATATTTTATTACTAAAACGATTTTTAAAAAATCGTCGAATATGATTTATTTCGACGTAAAAATATCCGTTGGATATTTGAGTAGACGAAAATAAATAGAAAAATAATAAATTATTGTGCTGATGATACAGTCTCAATATACATGTATTGGCCCCTAGCAAGTTTTGCTCTTTTGATGGCCGTATCACACGCGCCTGCATTTTCGTCTGCGGTATTACCTTGACTGCGTTTAAGTAAACAGTGTCAGCTAACCATGTGATGTTGCTGTCATTACAAAATGAACTGGTTTTAAAATGTTAACATTTAAAGTGTAGGAAAGCATTACCCGTTTTACATTATTAAACTGATTTTCATCTGTTTCAAACATACGCTAACATCCGATAGTTTTATATTTTTAAATTGGAAGCACTTATTTCGATGGCTTTAGATATCAACAGTTTCTGCAATATCAATCAAAGTTTCATTAGTTTAGCATGGAAAAGGGTTCGATTTGTATCTTTTATGAAAACCTATGCAAGCTAAATAAGAATCGTGTGCAGACCGTATCAGCTTTCGTTTTTCTTAATTAAGTACATTTTATTGAAGATAATTGTTTCGATACCGACGATCTTGTCTCAATACTGTCATCTAATTTGACGAAATATCACAATTTGTATCAAATTAAATGAATCCAGGTATCTAAATCCATGCGTGTTTCCGCGCCATGTTTTAGCAGCGTGAAGTTATCACCGCCAATCACGAAAGCGTATTTATTCTGTGCGTATCTGTATCGCAATGTATAATATTGTTTTATGGGAAAACAAATTAATATCGAATTAATGATATAATTAGTAGAACTCAACGCTGCGAAACACTTAAAATAATTAGAAGAAAACAATAACTTTTTGTGATCAACTGTGCATAAAATTCATCAAAACTGACCCGTTTCTCTCGTGAGACAAGGTAAAAATTTGCTAATGCTGAACTTTTTTGTTATTTGCCCAGAGCTGAGAGCGTGAAAATGTATCTGATGAAAATGAAGATTAGTAAAATGCGAAGTGAAATATAACAGATATAAAATAAATCGCTGTCTCACACGTCAACAAAACATTTAACAGGTGATGCAACTAACCATTTGAAATTGTCTTTATGTTTTATATTAATTGACAACAAACATTTGATTATTATTTTGAAGGTTCTTATAACTTTTGTCACGTTTGTTTATAATTTGTGTCTTCTTTTGTTTGATAAGACATTTGTCAATTTCAAAGACTGTTGCCACTTTTAATATGAAATTGTTCCATATATGTCGACCTGACTTCCGTTGTCACTGTTGACGAGGTATAAATAACTACATGAATTATGACTGTATCATTGAAATAAATTGAAGTTACAGCTTTCTTTTAATTAGCAGCATGTGATTGCTATTTTCAGGAATTCATTATTTACTATCCAGAAAACATATATCATTTTAATAGCAACAACTGTTTTAAGGAGAGTACAAAACAATATCAATTTACAAAATTTGGAAGTTGGTAATAGAGTAGTTAATGACGTGATCGTCCGGCTTTTAGTGTATGCTGAAGTTGCACTGTCTAGTTATTTCAGTAACAACATGTCCTTCCGTCTACAGGTATCGTCAACACGATCCAGAACTTGATGAAGCGGTAGACAAATAACCAAAGGTTTCTATGAGGAATAAAATCGCGAAGAGAAATTCTAGGACAAGACAGAAAAATATTTATAAAAACAAGATAAACAACATGGACCTTCAAAAATACCCCAAGCCCTGGTAATCTTGACCTATATTTCGGATCATATACGACAAAGCATACATGAAAACAAAATTTAAAACTAGATGTTAAATATAAAGAATGGAATATCTATTTTTTACCAAAAAAATATGACGGTATACGACGAAGTTTCTGCCTATCAGTTACAGGAGCAGTAAGCACGATTTGCAGTTAGCTTTTCACAAGGTATTCCATCCTTGTTGAAGGCCTTGTTGAGACCTCTAGATTTGTCTTTCCTTGTTGTTGGAGTGCAGTCTCTCTGACATTTGCCCCATATCATTTGAATTTCATAAAACAAAAATATGAAACTCCAAAAAATAACTCTATATTATCAAGGATCAGACATTTCCTGTTCTTAATTTTTTGGGGGTGAAGTCTATACAATTCGATGAACATTTAGTTTGAAGGAATGATGACGGTATACGACGAAGTTCTGCCTATCAGTTTTTGAATGGAAAACCTTGCATTAGCACATTTGTACATGGATATATTAGAATGAATATATATTAAATCTGGATACCGACATTTGAGATAGCTTTGAAATTCAACCGTTTATTGCGTAAAATTAGACACTAGTATATTGTTAATCAAGTGTGGAGGCTAAAATTGCAACCATAAACCTTAAAGGATTCATATTATTTATTATGTGGACCTATACAAAAACTAATTTAAAAACTATCTGCTTATATTGCAGTTGTACAATATTCAATACTAAAAGTATATACTGGATCTGTTTAATGTGTTCCCATTATATCTAAAAAGATTTGATACCTACTTCATAGTAGCTTCATATGCATAATAAATTGGTACTACTCTCAAAACAAACAAGAGCATGCTTCAACGTGAAAATTAAACATAATATGCAAGAACACGTCTTCAGCAAGTGGAAATCAACGCTAAGAGGGTCACCTTGTTTTACAAATTCACCATAGGAGAATGAAAACATCCAAACCAAGAAAACAAAAACAACAGTTTGTGGATTTTATATAAAAATAGTACAGTTATTTATCACATGTATACATCTAATTGCAGTATTCCCGAAATATATATTATCTTGTTGAAAAGTTCAAAATATTCCACGTAGCCTTACTGTGATATTCATTCTACTTCTGACCAAGCGCTACTTTATTTCTTGAAAAAATTTCAAAGAGATCACCATCTATATTGATTTCATCATGTACATGTGTAATTCATTGTTTTCAAACTTTGGAATGTTCAATGAAACAATACATAAAAATAAATTGAGTATTTTTAAAATTAAGTCCTTAGTATGTCCTTCTACAATTCCATGATGTTTTGTCGTCCTGAAGCAGAAGGTCAAAATCGCAGTCCAACGAGGATAATTTTTTTTCTCACAATAATTTGATTCATGTCCTATGCTATTTCAATCTCTGCTTTTTGCAATCTAATAACAAACTAACTTGGTATCTATATTTGTCCTTACAAAAGTAAGTGAGACAGATAAACATAGATCACAGACTACTTCTAACAAAACTTGTCATTAGTCACCTGTCGAGAGGGTTTTATTACATACAATTGTCGAGTTTAAATTACAATTTTTTGTATTTAAAGGTTTAATTGCATTCAGGAAGTTTAGTTGTTAGTCTGTTATTACAAGTGACCGGAAGCCCGAGGCAGAATTGTTACCTTATGCTAGGTCAACAGTCGTCTAGGTATCACATGACTGGTGGTCAAACTAGGGACACAATGATAGTATCAAATTTATATCCGAGGTCGCTGTTTCTATGTCAAACAACTGCGCACAGAGAACAATGGTTCAGAACGTAATATCAACAAAACGCAAACAATAGACAAGCATGTACACCTACCATATCGGAAATAATTGCCAAAATTAAAAAGTGATCTTTATTCTATACGCGCTCCCTGCATTTTAAATGATTTAATTTGAAATGTGGTCCGTCTCAAGTGGGGTGATTTTATGTATAAGAAGGTAGCATATTTTCTCAAATTAATCGACTTTAATTTGGTAGAATTTTTAGGCAACATGTTTTTGTGTGTACCAGGATTTGGTCGTGTTTATGTTAAGGTTTGGTGTGAGATATATACCGCCTTTAACATCAAGTATTTTAAATTAACTGTAAATTTTATCACATTTTTTTTGTCTTTTTCTGGAATGTTTCTCTTTCTTTCTTTTTTTTTTGGAAATTCCAACTCGTATCTCTGCAGACTCCGGAAAATATCGTTGATGTTACTTAAACCCTTAAGTGTACACTACATCAATAGTATCACTGCAGAGTTCGTTTCACCAAATCTGCTGTAAAAGTCGTATTTTATTCTCCGTTAGGACTTTAATTGTAGTATCAAATTGTATTTTGGACATCAATAATGTTCCTTAATCCATTTGTGAAGTATTTGGACCCATGTTCACACAAACATCTCATTTTTAATTACACCTTAACTTTTAAAGTCAGAATCGAAGTTAAAACTTGGTATGCACTCAAGTCAAACAACCCACCTGCGGTCGGCAAACAGGATTCGTCTTCTTATTGTACGCAAATCACTTAGACTATTTTGATAATCTTCTCGACCATGAAAAGAAGCTCGTTAAACGTGTCCCTATCTTTATGTTTACCAAACATATAAAATGGTTTCAGAGAAGACGTCTTTTTAGAATATGTTTACACACCATTCATCTGATCGTTGTTTAAATTAATATAAGAAATCAAAGTCTACCACATTTTTACTCTATTATGTAAGGTAGATCGGAATATCATCTGAAATATTCGTCTAAACTAAACAGGTCTAACTGGCAAATCATAAAATAATAGGTAATTTGGTTATTCAGTTGCACATTGAATACGCCGATATTTAAGTTTGACAATTTAAAAATTTTCTTAAGATTCACATCAGTTTCCAAAATTTTGAAATGAATATACGTACGTATATAATATGCATCTCACAGCTTTATTGGATTGAAACGTCACCCATTAAAAAATCAGGACAGTTTGCAAATTTGATTAAGTATAATATTAGTGCAAACCACCGTATTGCACTAAGTAGTTGTCGCTGCCGTCGGATTTGGCTTCCCATTTCGATTTGTTTGGATTTAAGTGCTTTTTTTGCTATGTTTGGATCTTGGACTTCCTATGTTTTGGTTCTAATGCTACTGATGAAAGGTTACTCCTTGCAATGTACATATAGCATACCATAATCCTCCATATTTGTTCAACTTTGGTAATTTTATATTCGGCCAATTAAATGTCAGTAAAAAGCCGCATTCGTACTCGGATAAATAAAATAATATAATCGATTGATTTTGTTAATTTTCAGCTTCTGTTTGCTGCACTCAATAAAATAAAAAATGGATGTTGGTCTTAGGTTTGCTTAATATTTCAGGACAAAAAACTGTCTCAAAACACTTTTTATCTTGAATATAACAAGATAATGAAAAAAATGGCAAAATCACTCCGTTGTTTTGGGGAATGTTGAAGGAAGCCCCCTGGTCGCACTTTGAGATTGTTAAATCTAGGATGTCCAAACTCTTCTGGATTTATCCATTTCAATTCATTAGAATTTTCCATAGTGACGCCAAATTTTATTTTCATTAATTAATTAAATACATCTTAAAACCTTTTTGTGATTTTTGTGTAAGATAAATGATTTATGCAGGGCTTTTGAAAGACGGAATATGTATACATATACAGAGTCAACGATAATCAAGAGCGACCCGTTTCCGGCTAAACTTAATTAGCAGTAAAAACAAAGGATATGGAATCCCACTCCTTATTTAGATTTTAACAATTCATCGGCGTAACTCGCTTTTTTTGATTAACCTTCATCTGCCAAAACTTTGGAAGTTCAAAGTACAATTACATTTGTAATAATTCTTAAATTTTCCGACAATGTCGAAATCAATGCACATACAACTGAAAATACAGCTACTTAGCAAGATAAAACTGGTATATCTAAAGATGAGCCCAAAGAACCATCAGTTTTTGTCCATTTTCATTCCGAATCAAGCCCCTTCCAAAGTATAACATCTTCACTTGAAAACGACAAGGCAGCTTGATATTAAATTTTGAGATCTTTAAGAAGATGATATGCATTTAGTATTCAAAACAACTTTGTATGGGTTTTTTTTTGAAAAGTTATAATTTTTAAACCAAATTTAGACCAAATTTAAGCCTTTCACACCTAGTCCTTTGTGACAAATTAATTATGTCAGAATTGCATTTATTTTTTCGATTAAGGCAGTCTTTTATTTAAAAAAATCTTATACTTTCATCTTGTTACATCCCTACATAAATAAACAAATACAAGCCAGTTTTGTTTTAAACGTTGTACATGTATATCACAGCTGACGAGCTTTGAAGTTCAATTTTAGCAAGAGTTCGATCAAATTTCATGTTCTTTTACAGGCGTGTTCAGTCCTAAAAGCACAAATATGTTACAAGCTATTTTGTTTTGATTGTCCATTGCAGCTCGTGCTTAAATGTAAACATTAGAGAAACCTTTTGACTACTGAAGATGAATCGTGAGACGATTAATCATCCTAATTCAAAAAAAGTTTCAAGTGGGCCAATTGATCGTTTCTTCACTACTTAACATCCCTGGCCGTGCAACTGTTTCGTCCCTCCAAGTTAGGCAGATGGTTGGGTAATTTGTCTGGCAGATAATCGATTTTCGGTTATTGTCTATTGATAGATTGTTTATTGTATCAATTTTTCCTGATCCATCATTGTGTCGAGTTTGCAGGATAGCTCTTTTCACGGTGTAACGTCTCAGTTTGACCCTTTCCGTTTTTTTGAAATACAAGAAAATCAATGTGCATGACCTTGTATGGAACGGATTAGTCAAAATTGTTAGGATAGAGTGATAGTTATATCTCACTTAATTTTATTAGTGTTAGTATATGGAACACCAAACAAACGTACTTCAAATGGAAAGTTTATTTATTTACTTTGTTTTTGTTTTTACTGGTGCCTTTTTATAGACGTTTTTAAAAGTTACCTGTTTTTATTTGAATTGAAGTTTTAAGGATGCCACAATGCTCCATTTTTTTGAAGGTCAAGGTCAATGATCTTGAATTGGACGAATATTTCTTTAGTGATGTTATACAAAGAATAATGAATAAATCTAAGATAGCTGACAGGTCTTTCTTTTTTGACACAGTACCCATATTGTGCTATTTTAGCCATGCTCTGCTTGGTAGAAGCTATTCAAATTTATTTTTTGCATTGTTTGTATGTTGCAAAGTGGTGTAAAACTAACATGTGAATGATTGCCAATTGTTATCATGACCCATATAATATTTTTCCTTGGTAGAAATGTTCCCGAGGTATTGCCTTTAACAAAATTCGAATAATTTGCAGATGACAATGGTCCTGAACTCGTTTAATAAAGAACCACAAAGTTATTTGAATGTTATTCACAAAACTTGTGAAGTGTTTTGCCAATTGTTCATTCAATATGATCGCCATTACACGACTTGTCAACCTAAAAAGGCTTATACTATACCGGTTGAGCGATGCAGGCCTCTATGAGCATACCTTAAATATCTTCATTTAGATTTTCTCGACCGATGATCTTTTTATTCAATCTTGTGGTACCTCGACCTGAGTGTTCAAAATTATAGGTTACCGTACACCAGTAGCCAAAAGGGGTATGCAATTTGAAAAAAGCTCAATCGCATGCTACTGTTACATTATATAACCTAATTAATTATTGGTATAGGTTGGACACTCTAGTCAGTATTTTGAAATTTTGCTTTTATTGGGACTAAATTCATTGACACTCTCATTGTTACTTATAGCATATCACAACATCTGGTTATTGGATACGTGATTAAGAGTTTTTACGGTACAGTATAAAGACGCTTTAAAACACTAATTGCGCTTATTGGTTACTTTTAGTGTAAAAACACTTGTAGTGCTAGCTAAGCTTGCTTTTAGTAAACTGCGAACATTTTAAACATGAATTTGAGGAGGAATTATCCAACAAAATGTGTTTATCCCTACTCCATGTTGCATGGGCCGGTTTTTAGCCTGAACACTTTAATATTGGAGATGCACAATTGCTATTATTTTAATTTTTTCCTTGTTTTTTTTTTGTTATTTCATATGTATTGTTTAAATAGTTTTATTTATGTAAAGTTTTTGCCATTAAAAGTAAAGTCATTAAGTTGGAAATTAGAGCTCGTTAAAACGATTGGGGTTCCGCTTTTTAAGAGACCTTGTGGAGACTTCCAAAATCTCTCCGTTTTATACTTGTGTAAATTTTATGACAAAAATATCATACCTTTTGTAAATAACATAAAATAATTGGAAAGAATTGCTGACGATAAAGAACAACGTATTCAATATCATGTCAACGGTAACTGTCAAATGCCAGTTAAGGGGACCATATCCCTGAAGTTCTACTGTCTTTAACAGTTTCCGTGAGCACCAAAAAAGTTTATGATTTCCACAAGCATAAAAAAGTATGGATGAACGATGCCTCAAGTTCACGGAAAGCTTTAAAATTTCTAACCTGGAAAGAGCTTCCTTACGATGTTTTTCCCCGATTTTACACCAGCATTGAAACGGGGACAAACTTTTACAGCAGTGTGCAGTGTGTTCTTAAACTCCTGCAATAAATAGCATTCGGTGAACTGCGCGTTCCAGAAATTTTGAAAATTATCTACCTTCAACCAATAGTAGATCTTTCAGAAGTCAATAGAGGGGGTCTAAAAATTTAAAATAAACTGTTTTATTGTCTGTAGTAAAAGTTTTATGGCTGTATAAGACTGGGTCAGCATTAAAACAGTTATTTTTGTAAGCGGATTATACGGATATCAAAAGGAAAGGTTTTTCAGTTGCCCTCACTAATCGCTGAAATGTCTCGAGATAATAGCTTGTTACCACGGGAGATACAGGAATGCAACTTTTATAATTCAACAACATTACATCGAACATCCATGACAGTTTCTGTTGAATTATTTTTTTTCAGTAGAAGGGTAAAGATCCACCTACCGTAAGCATACAAACTCCCGCGTAATAGAAGTTCTACTTCCTATTTAGTATAAAGTATATCATATTGTATAACAATTAAAATCACGGTAATCAAATTTGTATATAAATTTTTGTTTTGAACCTGAAACAGGTTTAAGCTTAATAAATCATCCGATGTAAATAAAGTCATAAATACAGATTTTCATTGAGTTCTACATAAAAATTTGAACAAGAAAGTTAAATCCCACCCAAGATTCATAAGCCTTTAATGTTTGATGTTTTAAACACTTAACTATTTCGGATAATAGCCCGTTAGTTGCAATTGTCAACAAAGCCAGTTTACTTAACGAGACAGCCTCGAATACTTGAGTCGGGTAACTAGCTTCCTTCCATATAAATTCGTATGTAATATCTTTTAAAGGGGCATTAGATTAAAACCAGTAGGCAATTAAAATCACAATCATTCTGTTTATCATCCCACTGACTAGAGGACTACATCTGATCAGTTTCTCAAGCAGTGAATTCTCGAGAAAATTAAAATGATTCTTGCCGGATAACTCTTCACCTGACTCGTTTCAACCTTTTGTAACAGAAGAACATCCTTACTATTGGCATCCCAAGTAATTTTCCGCGCAATTCATGTCAGATAAATGGAGATCTACAAATTAAATCATTAAAGCCATAAGTAGCAAAAAGAAGAAATTGAGCGAGTCTTGGTGTTATTTCCCAAAAGAGATTACTTAAAGAAAAGCGTTCAGTTAAACCTTTCGCTTGATTTTAAAGACGAATCCAAGGTACTCGAGAATCTAAAAGCTTTCAATGCTAGGCCGCACAATTGTTACAATTGCTAGTATAATTCAATTAATTTACTGAATAAGATCAGAGAGTTTCAGGGGTTGTTCTTCACATCTGCGTGCTAAATTTCCTAGATTAGATCACTTCATTCGCCACCACGTACCGCCTCGCTAATAATTGTACTCCGTAATGCCAAGTTTCGACTTTGCAGAATCGATAGCATTAATTTGTCCATCCTAGAAAAACGTGACCAAACACCGAGTTTCAAAGCGATTTCCTTTGATTAAACATCATTTTCGGTGTGACTAGAACAACCATTTTGACTTTCAGCCAATGTTTTTTGCAGCCCTCTGCATGCCTGATTAGAACAGTGAAACGAATCGTAAAGTGCCGAGTGACCTTGTCGAGATCTATATACCGTGCATTGTTAGTGGAAAATGCATGTTCATGAGAAAATAGTGTTCATTCTGTTCAATCAGCGATTTCACCTTATCCGACTAGTTGAATTATGTATTCAAAATCGTTCACGTTTCCTGGAATATAAGGAATGTAACGCACAAAAACGTTCCTTAATAAAGTTTCCCACTCAATCTGATTAAAAAAAAATCTTCTTAAAATTGTTCACTACGTTCTTAAACCAAGATCAAGTGAGAGTCATAAGAAAAATCCCGAGGGTCCCGAAAAATCATGAGAACAGAAAGTAGAATGGAACATTGTCAAATCTTGTTATGAGAACGCTTTGACCAATTTTACCAAGACCCCCAGTGTTACCCCACATCCTTAAAATAATTTTCTCCCTTTGTGGCATTAAGTTTGGGTAATTGGCTGATGGATTGTTGGTTTACGTCCAGTGGCATAAATATTGCATATTCAGGACGAGAGCAAGTTATCAAACGATGACTCATAAATGGGCAATTAAGGCTGAGAGTCAGGTCGGGGACTTTTCTATCCACAGAATGCTTAATTGGAACTGTTTGGGTAAGGGCGGCAAATTAAGCCTAAGCAAATGGCCACTAACGCAACACTCATTACGAGCTGTTGAATAGGGATGTTTAACGTACTTTGAATGTGGCATTCTCTCGGTAACGTTCCAGTCCGAGACAGTTTGAAAATGTATACACCCCGCTCAACAAACGGACACGCCTTAAGCAGTAGTTTTACTTGCAGGAGGAGAAACACTGAACGGCCTATTTCTATACTCCCGCCAGTCTAAGGGGATTATCATTAAGGTTAGGAAATTAAGATTAAAACATTGATGCATAGAATGGATTGAAACAGGAAACAAACAATATTCAAACTCAAAACAAGAATTTTTCGTAAGGAATAATAATTCTTGTGTGGTTGTACTTAGTATATGAGTAACATTTGGAGCATTTAGGTAGATTTTGCCACATCTCTGATTCAATATTTCTGACCGGATATGCCAGAGACAATCACTGTTGTACATCGTTTACGGCTATATAATGACTTCCGGATTTAAAACGGGGTTATTTCCTCACTCTCACAGTATAATAACAGACAAACCGATAAACGGACAACACCAAAAAAAATAAGAAAATGAAAAAGGAAATGAACAAATCATACGCGAATAGATTAAGAAACACAAACGATTTTAAAATTTGGGATGAAGATTCTTTGAAAGACATTTTTGCTGGATCTTTACCACATTGTATATTTGGAAAAGGTAGACCACAGACGGGTATAGACAAGTTTCTACTGTCCAGAAAATCCAGGTAGCAAAAAAAAACAGACTAAAACAAACAGGGAAATGTGCATTTTTCTGCTGAAAGTTTTGTAATTCCGTTAACTTACTAGAATTTTTATTCCCAATATTCATTAAACTTTTGTTTTGCATTTTTCTCAGTCCATTTACATCTATAGTTCTTATTGGTAACGTCAAGCTTGTTTGTCTACATTTTTTATAAAGTTCAGACGTGACAGAAACATTCCAGTTGTGGTTGTTTGGCATAAAGTGGTTTTATCGTGAGTGTCCAATGTACATTACAAATGACAGTTAACATGGCAAAAGATTTATAAATCGCATTATTACAAATGTTTTCACAGCTAAAGGCTACCTGACAGGCCACAAGTGATTAAGTCTACAGCAAGGCTATGTAGAAACAGTATAAGAACGACAGTGACTATGACAAATTGTGCGGGGTAGCAGTTGTAACAAAGACCATTTTGTATAATTATTAGCACTTCACAATTTTGACAGCTTGCAGTAAGTCTTCAGTTTTCACGATAAAATTTATAGGCTTTAGTTGTTTCCTTGTAAGATGAATTGTTGCATTTACGAACACGCATATCAGCAGTTTTGTTGCAATTTAATGCATAGTTTTAAAGATAAATGAAGCTTTTACTGATTTTTATAAAATATAAGTACACTATATGTTATTTTTTTCTGAAGATAAATAGCTGCTTTTAATCTGAAAATAAATGCACTGTACCAGCAGGTTTTTGTCATCATTTATAAAGTTTATATTTATTGTTAATAAAGATTCAGGTTTATTAAACTTGGAAAGGATGTTAACATCCCCATCCTAGTATTGAAACAAATATATATAAAGTTTATTACAATTGAAAACCATGCAAATGGTGATTTAGTAATTCTACAGTTAAGCAGTTCTTTTTTTTGCAATGTGATCAGTGGTCACGTAGTTGGGCAAATCTTGCTTTCAACCTTATAAATTATATTGATAAATATATAAATGAGTCAACTGTAGCATTTTTTTTGGAATACAAGTTTCTAAAGTAGAATACGTATGGTGAATTTTGGTTAGCTTTATGCGCATTTCAATGAGTAGAAATCATCCGTAGCATAAGAACAAAAAACTAGGATTGATTGACTGGTTAAAATGTTGCTGTTTTTCGTCCAGCAGCAAATATTTCATGCATATAAAGGACGATATCATATATTAATGAATGAGGATGAACGAATCCTGTTTTGTGCTAGACCGAAATGCTGAGCCTGATTTTTAACGTGCTAGCTCATAAAAGTAACAGTCCACAGAAAGACATTTAATTTACCCGAGACACGTTATTCTGAATCTAGCCAGTCAGTCTTTGCTGTACGGGAACTGGTTTTATAATTCTTGAGTGAACTGATATTTATTGGTTTAATCACAAAAATAATTCTGTTGGTGTACAGCGTGTTAGGCGAAATAAAGAAAAAAAAACCACTTTTTCGTATTTATTACTCTCGAGATATAGAAACATCTGTATGTTTTAAACACGTGTAGTGCTCAACTTCGTGTGGGATGCGATATAGTGAAGAGATTTAACATCGTTGCAGCTATTTTTGGTACAAAAAAGTTTTTAAAAAGTTCCATATATTGGCATTCTATGCCCGACATATATTTCACTTCGTTTATTTTTTTTTTTTTGGTGTGCATCATAGTTACCGAGTAGTAGACATTGCAATAACACATCACAGCTTTTTCCTGCATGAAATGAATAAGAGTCCGGACAAATTAAAAATTATGTCTGCTGTCATATCAACAAAGACTATTTCATTTTGAGGCTTCTTTACATAGATGGACTCAGAAAATTTGCATTTTTACCGTAGACGTTTACTTTTCCGAGTGGCATAGGATATTTACTCTTTTATGAGCCCCCCGAGGGCGGCCGGGGTATAGAAATAGGTCGTTCGGTTTCTCCGCCTGAAGGTAGAACCCTTGCTAAAGGGGCGTCAGTTAGTTCGAGTGGGATGTATCAATACTCGAACTCCCCTTCTCGAAGGTTGTGCCGGGGAAAGAATAGGCGCCAGGTATCTCCGTCCTGGAGGCACTGGTCCTCTAAAAGGGGCGTCCCTGGTTGTGCGGGATGTATAAATTCATAATCCGTCAAGAGGGAGACGTTAAAGACGACCCATGTTTGGGAAATGCCACGTCTTAAGCACGTTAAAGACCCCTTGTAACAACTCATTTTGAGTGGTCAGTGGGCGGCCAGTTACAAGGCTAAATTTTCCGCCCAATCCAACCCGAAATTTTTCCAGTGGCAGTCTAAAAGTCCCTCCCTTACCGGTCCCTTGCTCACAGTCTACATATTGATTTATTGTTTA
>JAULBM010000031.1:2090681-2103960 GCA_032357055.1 Geukensia granosissima | reverse complement strand
TGACTTAAAGACAACTCTACTTGCGGAATTATCGGGAAAGACCTACATTTGTTCTTTGAACAAATGACCTTTCATTTAATCTATATTTGATCTGAATTCGACGATACCAAAGGGCAGACAGAAATCGTTAAGTCGGAAGACAAACATAGAGCACACAACAATTCACTGATTACTAAAGCTGGAGGAAAACGAACCCTACAAAAACCAGGGTGAGTTCCGGTGCTTCGGATGGGTGAGCAACTCCTGCTCCACTAGCAGCACTCGTCGTGTAACTTATTGTAGCAAAAAGAGGTAGATATCATGCTATATTCCAACAAAGGTGGAATATTACTCCCTGTGATGAGCTCTAGATATCCCCAAACAAACAAAACGTTTACAAACGTACATTGACGTTAACATACCCAAACAAAGGTCCTATTATTTAACTTGTTCCCTAAATATTTTTTGTAGTTAACTAATACTTCAACAAATTCTATTGTATCTTATTTATACACCGTCTAGGTTTCTTGTAACGAAGAAGAATTGGTTATAAAGGTTAAAGAATTAAGGTCATCTGAATTTGTTCTGTCTTCAAAAAATTGTTGAGGTTTGAGCGGCACTTATAGATCTTTGGGTGACTTAATGAACACCTGGCGTCGGAATATTTTATTTGCCAGTATGAAGCGACAAGAGAAGTTTTCAATACAGTTTACGTTTGCATGTGATTGGATAGTTCCTGTTTCTTCTTGTTCTACATGAACATTATGCTAATCGACAACTAAAGGATTAAATAATCTGACATCTCGGGTTGCAATTATTATGTAATCCTATTTTTAGAACTAGTCATACGCCATAGTTCCCGATAGCTGATCACACATCCAAACAGCAATGTTGTCATGATGGCTATAATTACTAGTCACTCGTGCGTATCGGGTGAAATGAGCCGAATCTGATATAAGTTATCCTCATTTTGAAGAAAAAATAGATTTATTACCACTAATTACAGGTTTTAAAACTACATGGCTAATAACAGTTAGGATTGTTTTATTACTTTTGAGGCTAACACTTCGACAATCTCGATAAAAGTCACTTAGCGTGTTGTCTAGCATTATAAAATATGCACGCGCTCCAGCGGTTGCTTATTTTGCAATATATCTGTTTTAAACAATACCCTTAATTATTCATTTCACAGAACGATTAGGGAAGCAGTTTCGTTCACAACATTTAATAGTAAATTTGTATGAAAAGTGAAACGTTAAAATTCGATAATGTGCGAAATTAGACTACGGTTACATTTATCCTTAGTCTGATATAGACGGTCACAATAGCCGGTAGTCTGCAGACCAGTGGAGACAGAAGGCACAACGGCAACAATACAAAAATCTTAATATTTACTAAAACTTGTTACGAGATCGATTATCCCTGTATAGGACAGAGCTGAATTGTTTACCAATGGCAAATGCATCAGAATAATATGAACGATTAAAACTGAGTAGAATCTAGACAAAAAAGTACATGTATCTCATGCTGTGTTATACAAACACTGTCTTTATTGTATGCTATACGTGCATGTCAGTTTTGCTGTTTTGTGTTTGATTTGTTCAAATGAATACGATATGAAAGTTGTTTTGTTTCTGTTGATTTCCTCACCCTGGGTATTTTTGGCATCAATAAAACGATCGTTGCACATCGTAATATTTGATTGGGAAAGAAAAGCTAAGGGTTCGGTCCAGGCACACGTCTAAATGCTTTTTTTTTGATAAAATTTTTTACATATTTTGGGTTTAATCCTTTTAAAAAGTCTATTGCAAAACAAATTTAAATGAAATGTTAATTATGTATACACTATTGATCATTAGAACAAAAAAAAAGATTTTCTCAACCAGCTCCATCGTTGAAATTCACTTTTGCCTGGATGAACCCATGAAACCGAAGAATATGCGACTCAGGATTATCTAGATCTTAACAGCTTGAGGAAAATGACACGACACAAAAACATTAGTCAGTGTTTTTCCATGAAATTCATTTTAATCAACAGTCATGGAAGAATAAAAAACTAAATCCTGACTACACTTATTAGGTAATCATTCCAATTCATCAGTAGCAACATTCCAGCAGTCTATGGGTAATTTTTATGCCGTTTCTTTGATATTTGGACAGAGCTTACCGTCGTAAAAAGATCTCCGTTACTTTAATGTTAGCCATAGATCAAGACTTGTAAAGTTGTCCTCTATATGACGATTATGGCAGGTGCGAATGAAAACGCTTATTTTCTAGCAGCAGAAATGTTTTTCTTTCCCCTCCTTACTACTCCTGGCTTAATCAATAACCACCGATTTAACAATATACATACTTTATTGGAGAAATTAAAGAAATCTTAAATTTTATTGGACAGACCAAGTTGTACATTCTTATGCTTCAGAAAATTTTTTGTTTCTTTAATATCGTTTAGAATGAAGTCAGTGGATGGAAAACAAACAGTCTGGATAGGATAAAGATAAAACATTATATATAGAACATAACAGAGATCAATTGTAACATAAAATACAACATTGACACTTTATAGAACTCCCGATCTGAGTCAAAAACAGTGCGGAGTTTTTTTATCTTCACGTGTTTTAGGGTGAATATTATTAGCTACAATATTTAATCTCTGTCCTTCAGATTTTTTACGTGGGTTTCTCGTAAAAAAGTTAGATTAGACTTACTTTTATTTTAACCAAATAAAAACATTTTGACATCGGTATGGTAGAAAATATAATATACTCAAGCTTTAGTCTGAGGTTTGATTTTGTTCCTAGAATCCCAGTTTACATTGCTCTCAGAGATGACCAGGATTTATGCTTATTTTTCTACGAAAATCTAAACAAAAATATTATGATGTGTATGATTTACCGTTGAAAACCGTGACGTTACTGCTTGTCTTTCAATATGTTTAAAATGCGCTTAGTATTCGTTTCCTATTTGTACCAACAGACAAAGCAGCCAACAATGTGGTGGTAGTGGGACATGATATTACATTGAAGTTCTGAATGATGAAATTTTTCTACATTTTAAGTCTTAATCTTGTATTTGTTACCTAAGTTACGCAAGAAACCGTTCAAATACCGTTTTATCTCAACGTCCACAAAGTGTATTTAACCAAAGCATCTGTCCTTTTGAATAGTATCTCATCACCATAAAAGAACTTGGATTAAATAATGCAATAAAGGGTATGAATTTTAAGGTATTTTTGGAGTGAAAAATTCTCTTCTTGTTGTTTCAGATAAACTTCACGCCTTTTATAAACAATTCGAAACTGTCGCCACGACGATTTTCAACACTTTATACCACATTTCCCCATATCCTTATTAAACAGAAATTTTCATATCTCATCTAGTGGGAATTTCATAAAACAGATTAAAAATATATTTTCTTTAAGTGATCCAGCTTTCAATTTTGCATCAAAAGGTACAATTACTGGACTGAGGAGATAATAACTCCTATTAATTTTCTTCTTGACAATATTTACATCAGGTTTAGCGATAAAATTTATCGAACAGGTGACAGGAATTCCTAAACCTGTGTCCCTTTAATAAATGTTTTATTCATTTACTGTAAATAACCCAGATTCTTCAAATACGCCACTACAATATACCACAGAGAACTAACTTTGAATCAGCAGCATAAGGTATTTTCTGGATTTGAACTTTCCTGTTTCACAAGGTAAAATCAAAAATAAAATATAAGATAAGAGAGACGATTTCTCATTCCCTGTTGTAAATTTTCCCTTCCTTGACGGGGACGTCGTTTTGGCTCATTTATACGGTGTATACATTTCTCAACTTGTTCGGTTTGCTCGTGTATGCAGGGTGTGTTAGATTTTAATGAACGTAATCGTTGTATTTTTAACAACTTTTTAAGCAAATTATTTCGTAACCATAACTTTAAAAAATATTGTATATTATATTCAATATTATAAAGATGATTCTACTCTCTTTCGGTAAATGATGTTTATATTTAAAAGTTTTCAAACAATATGGATTCAATTTGCCATTTGGTTTCAGGAGAAAAAAAAAGACTTTTTTTAAAATTTGACCACCCAGGAAAAACTGCCAGTTACGTGCCTGTAAGACAAATTCTTTCTCTTTGATTTCTAATAAATTTCTGTCGAATAACATTGACTTGTATTACATGTATTTAATTTTTGTGCACCTTCCTTGTCAGCTACCTTGATGTAGGATTCCAATTCCAGTTTTTGGATAAAACTCCCAATTTCATTGTAAGTTTCTTCCTATGATCAGGATCATATATATCATTTCTAAGTTGATTGTCCGTGGGTTCTTCGTGTACTAAAATAAAATTGATTTGAGTTAGAAAAGAGATCTCCAAGTTATTAATTAAGGGAAATTTAGATTTTGTTCGTCATCTTCTGATTATTTGGGTTCCATTCTGTAGATGTCGGAGTTAAAATAAATATAGAAATGATACAGTCCTTGTATAAAAAGATAAAAAGGAACTCAATAAACAAGTGAATGCTACATAGGAACACTATATGCGTGACCCTTTTATGAGTATTTGTTTGTTGAAAAAAAAAACTATTAAAACCAGGTTGCAAGATATAACCATGTATACTTTGTGATCATGTGATACGAATGGTGTTATCAATTACAGACGTCCAGTGTAGAATACCCTTGCGAGAGATCAAAGTGCATAGTCAAAAGGAACAAGACAAATTCCAAACAAACCAAAAGATAAAACGCAAACAAAAGAAACAAGGGCTTTGAACCGTCGAACTCCTCTACAAAACAGGAATAGGATCAGGTGCTCTAGAAGGGTAAGCACCCCCTGTCTTGCGCGCAACACCCGTCGTGGAATCCTTGAACTCTAATCCGGGTTAACGTCAATCCGAGAAGAGGTCAACTTATTTTTGTATTACTGGTAACAGGTCCATAACTAGTTAAGATACACTGATACCATTTGGATCAACCAATTCGTGATGGCGACCATAAAATTTTAGGAGGGACGACTTCAACCTTGACTGGATGTATCCTTGTTGCTGTAAAATAACCTTATCCTTGTAAATATTGTATGCAATGTTATCATGAGTTATTTTCAAATCTTAAAAGTAAGAGTCAACTGAAAGGTCAGGTGGGAAATATTCAAGGCGAAGTGTAAAAACCCCAGTTGAGGTTTTTTTTACGAAAGGGCACAACACATGATCTAAATTCAGATCTTTTTGGGACTGGTTTTTTGTTTTTGTTCCCAACTTGTCGACTGGGACCCTTTTCAATGTTAACAGAAGAAATGGAATATCAATTTTGATTGTAAAAAAGATATTGGTAACTCCTTCAAAATATTATTTTATAAAAAAATGTTTTGACACTCTTTATCTCTTTATCCAAATGTTAATTAACAGTTTTCAATGGCCTTACCTTATCTTTTCGTAACGAGATAAGTCTGGCGTGTACATTTTAAGCTTTGACTTTAAAAACGAATACATGCTGTTCAAGTATTTTAGGTTTAAAACAAAATAATTCGTGTTTTTTCTAAATCGTTGGAAATGTTTACTGTTCATATTACAGTATTCTAACCGCGGATTTGACATAGCTATTTAATGAATAGACTTAATCATTTTTGTTCATGCATTATATTCAAATTTTCAAAAATGCAGCATGTTTTGTTATTTGACTTTATATCTGTAGCCCGATGTTTAGCAGGTTTTTTACCTTCAGGTGATTCGCTGATAGAGGAATTGAATCATTTTGATATGGATGTGCTTCTGTTTCTATAAAATGTAGCAATCCATTTAATCATGGTTCATTGATTCATTGTTTTGGTTTGATAAATAACAAAATTTACTATTCTTAAGAACTCTTACGTAGTCTTGTTAAAATCGTGAACAAAGCGATGACCTAAAGCCCTAAAATTGTGACCGTCATCCGTGAATTGTGCAGATGGTTCAGTTTGTACGTTATACAGAAAATTGTTTAAATCGAAATAAAACTCTTATGTTCTGATATCTGGATGTACATAGTTGCTTGATGAAATTTCTCTTTTTAATACTCGACTGCAAACCAATCTGTTTATGGAGTGGCAACGGTATAGTTGTAATCGCCAATTTTCATAACGAATGCGAGATATACATCTTTCACCAGACATGCGGCAAAACACTTCATTTACTTGTTTCATTATAACTTGAGTCCATTACGTTAAGGGAAGATTTTCGGATGATATACTTTTTAGGTCATGATAGCTATTAAAATAAAAGGTGTTGAGTCGACAATACTATGTTCGAGACTGTCTTTCTCCAATTTCACGACTGATCAACACTTACAATACGCCATAAAATAGATTTAGCGAAAATAATGAAGAAGTCTTTAGACCATAACACAACCATTTTATTGCAACTCGGCTACCTCTTAGGATGCTCAATTTCCGGACGACTGGATTTGTTTTTCAAATTTTATAAATAATAAAGTTATATATCCTGCTGACTGACTTCCATCTGTATTATATATTGATGTTTTCTACCAGAAAGTTGGATAAATAAGGAAAAAATTGCATTTTGTCAATCCTTCAAACCGGAAAGAAATTAGAACCGTCTGAAAAGCCAATCTAAATAGTGATAGTTGTATCGAAAGTCCTCGTTTAGAAAAAAAACATTGCTGTTTTGTTATTAATTATCTGACTGAAAAGACCCTGCCTTTTAACTACGGTTGTGTCAAACGCATTAACACTTTAAAAAGAATGATCATGTGAATGCGTATTTGTCAGGAAGTTTGCCCGGAGAAAAACACATCACAGTGATAATGATAACCCGTTGTGAGACAATTTATCACGCAGAATAAAATCCTATTCAGTTGACTAGCTGCATTTGAAGTCTCATATAAACTTCTCACCACCAATTATTACGTTAAAATGATTTTCTTTTCAAATTAGAAAAGAAAACTGAATGTGTCACGTTATCTACTGCAAAGTACACATCTTTTTGTCAGATATTTGCTTTACGCCCTTCCTTTAGCATTAGGATCAGCTCCAATGTCTTCACTTTACTCCTCTGTCTTTTTTTTCATCACACTTCCCGGTTTTTTCATATTTGATTAAATTATTTTTGAAGGAAATTCACACAAAGTATAAATTCTTCCCTCTTTAATTCGAAACTAAATTTAGATGATATTTGGCAAATTCATGTCATGTAATTGAAACTTACAAAAATGAGTTCTGTTAATATTTAAATTAAAAGATTTGGGGTAATATTTTGAGAGATCGTGTTGGGAAAATCTGGGGAAATTACCAATCTAGATGTCAACAAGGGTGGAATTAACTGCTTATGAAAAACTCTTAATCGTCGACAAATAATAAAATTGAATACGTAAAAAAATTGCTCTTACCTAATGTACATGTGAAGCACAAAATCTCGAAATAGTAAGCTATTTCAGAGCGACCTAAAAGGTCTTGTATAGTAGTACCTAAGTGTCGATGATATCTAGTAGTGAAAGATCCTGTAACAGTTTTCTGTTTTGTAACTAAGTGAAAACGATATCTATAGCAGTGATAGGTCCTGTAAATTTTTTGTTATAGTAACTAAGTGAAGATGATATCTGGTAGTGGTAGCATGGCTTACACTTCCCCTGATTTCTGCTTGCATTGTATGGTAATTTTCTATTTCTGTTGATTGATCTGGACTTAATTGGTTTTTTGCTGATATGTACCTATCATTCCAACATCCACCGACTAAGTTCATTTATTAGATTTGTGATTCCCAGATGTATTCTACCTGCCTGTGAACTCCTCTAATGTTGCTTGCTTTTTCAATTTCACCATCAAAAACAGAAAACATGTGATATTAGACTCAAACAGGAATCTTTGTATCAATATTTCTATAGTCCCGATGTTAGTCACCCTAATCATCGCAGGCAAACTTTTTGATCTTTGAAAACAGCTAAATTAAATAGCAGAACGTGAAATAACAATGGAATTTCCTCTCTATTTCAAACCTTTCTTCAATTCTAATTATCATCAGATTATTACTAGTGTTACCCTAATCAATATGGAGTACAATCGAAGTTCCATAAAATGAAATACAAAGGGAGGTTTACATTGAAATTTGCTACATTCAAAAGGAAAGTATACAATGGCTGATGACTGAATTAATCCGTCTTATACTTGTATTGTGTATAAGAAAGATCTGATACAAATATCTTAGAAAAGACGTTATTATCCCTTGCTAATACGGAGAAGGATATTGTTCATTCCGGTGACAGGTTGGCATAAGATCTAACAAACATGAGCTAAAGCAGACTTTGCATGGAATGACTTAATCTTTTCAGAAATTTTTGTTTACTACTAAATTTAGATATAAATCAACAAAACATTTATTGCAACAATCATAGGTATGATTTTGCAATTGACAAAATAGCCATATGCAATGTATTATTTGTGTTTATGACGAAATTCTGTGTCTTTCTGTTGCATGCAGTTAATGCTTGTCTTTCTGTTGCATGCAGTTAATGCTTCCTTTATATTTACAAGTTGTATAGATTCCAGGAATTCCACGAGTTCCTAAACTTTTTACGCTTCTGAGATATGATGTCATTCGGGGACACCTAAAACACTCTCTGTTTGTGTCTTATTTCAGTTGGTAGACACTCATTCTGGTTGAAAACAACCCACAAGCCCCGATTTCACTGTATTGAAAACACTGCTCTTGGTTAACATCAGTGTTGGGTTGTTAAAAAAATAAATAAATTAAATGAATATTAGATAATCGTAACTTGTGTGACTTAAAAGATTTACCCCGCCGACAAGGTTCGATGTTTTGGCAACTGCTTATAGAATGATAAGAGCTAAATATTTTGAAGGCCGGAAAACTTAAAGATATTGAAAATGATGAAGCCAAAAAAATGAACCAGAACAAACAATAAAAATTAAAAAACAACCCAGAACAACTGTGTAAAAAGGAATTGAAACTGTTGGAATTTAGTCAAATGACGTGAAAAGTGCAGATAATGATTTAAAGACTGTAACAGCATGGTATATAGATTTTTTGCAAATGTTTTTATCATTTATATCAGTATTTTTAAAATTCTTGCACTACAATGAGTATTTAGAGGATCTTATATCTACTTTTTGATACCTATATGTTAATGAAAAATCCCGTCATAAGCTGTTTTATGATGCTTATGGCTGAACTTCAGCATAACTTGGTAATTTAGGTCATCAACTTTAGTCATAACGAATTTTATTTTAATACTAGACGTAACAATTGATCTGGTAGTGCTAATGTTAATTACACATCCCCGTCATAACAATGTTTATTGCATCAGTAGGACTTTATACCTCGGCTAATGACAATAATATCGTTTTAACACCTAACACACAAATATCTAGCTTCAATAACTTGTATTGTATTCTTTAGTCTAACTGATCTGATGCAGAACGTGTTAAAAAAAGACTCGCCCGTCATTTACGACTAAGAACACATTAAAAAGTTATAAAATAAAATTGTTTATCGGGGTTAGAAATCTCTCAGGCAACTAGTTTTATACCATTATAAAGGTATTTAAAACTACTCGATCACAGCGCATGTGCAGAGCATGCGGCAGCTGCCGGGTGGTATGTAGTGACGATAAAATCATCACTTCTACTGCTCCCGGCCTAAATAGTAATTTAATGTTAGTCGAGATGTTTTCTGTGAATTACTGAAAAACTATACTTTGATGAAAGAAAGGGGGGTATGAAATTTAAAACGGACTGTATCAAACTTAACAAAATAAGAACAAATTGAGCTAAAAGTAATTCGCAATAATTGGACTCTTTACACCGCTCTCTGCATGGGAAGCAAGTTAATGGATAACTTTAGTTCTATTTCAACGTCAAATATTCGATTAACAAGTTGATAAAATATGAGGGGTGTTTCTTGTCGATTTCAAATTATTGTAACTATTGCTGTCTTGTTTCTTCAAACAATTGGTTTCAAGTAAAACAAAACCATAAAGGGTATAAAATACCTCCCTAAAGCATTATACTCATTTTAATTTCTGACGATTTTTGCAAAAAGTAGGTCGAAATGTAAAGACCATAAACTAGCTGCTACTGTAAATGTTTAACAATAATTCCCAGTATGTAAGCCAGATTGGACTGCACATGACCTTGTGTTATTTTTGTGCTATATTTATAGGTATTCGTACAGGTACTCTTACAGTTCGTTTACCATGGTTACTCCACCATATTGTATAGGACATCTTTTAAGTACTACAAAATACTAAACCGTTTTTTTTTTTTTGAATAAGTTGATCTTATAGGTATTGAACAGATTATTTTTCAAAGATTCTTCGAAACAATCACCAACCTTACTAGACTTGACCTTTTAGGATTTTGTGAATATATACCTCTACCAACAGTCGACTTGGTAAAAATTAAACTTTACTTCTTTACCAAATTATATTTGGTATTCATGAGAGCATACTCCTACATAAAAAGTCATCGCTTTAAAACACTGGACACCATTTTGTCGCCAATCTATTGCCTGGGAATTTCAGTTGAAATCATTGTAAATCAATTTTGCAACTTTTGACAAAAAATTTTATCTATGTATTCCATTCCTAAGTTAAAACTAAAATATTGTTTTGCTTCTGATTATCGATATGGGCGTCAAGCTCAAAATATTACTGGTTCGTTTTTGCAATGTTTCTATCATGTACAATTGCTTACAATATGTTTTTGTACAAATATCGACCACTACATATTTATTTGTAAGGACTGAAATGCCATAAGGTTGAAGGATGCTAGTTATTGTTGACATTTATATAGATAATCGTGCGACAAAATGTTTATGATCACTAAACCATGACCTGACCTCTCATGACATTTGACTTCCAGCTTAACCTACTAACTCTTCAGTCATTTGGTCACTAATGTCCAGCTGTGAAAGACGCCATGTTGAATATAGTATTTACTGCATCATTACACACTGTTCGCCTGAAATAACCTCACAAAAATAATAAGTGTCGGTGTCCTGGCTTTTGATTATGACCCATGAACAACGAAAAAACAACTCTGGTCTAGTGGAGGAAATTTTGTCTTCAGGCATGTAGAACTTGGACAGTTTTATGCGTCGTACTTTTTTCCTTGTCAGTCAAACTGAAGTGTTGTGGTGTTTATTAGACAGTTACGTATATATCTATAAAAGAAAATTTAGATGATATAAGACGTAATGACCACTAAGAATGATTTATTAAAATTAATAAAACAAACACTAAGCTATAACTGTACTTGATATGATTGTCATGCTACCTACACGTTAGGACATATATTTAAGTTCTACATAATATAACGTAAAAATCATTTTCCCATGGATGTATGTGGCATCAAAACGGTGTGACGTCGATTGGCGTCGGAACTCTTGATATTTCTGAAGATAAATTAAAAAACAGTGCACTACAGAACCTCTGCAATTAGTTGATTTTATAAAACGCCTACACTTAAACCGGAAATGTGAAGACATAATTTATAAAATTAATTATGCAAGTGATATATGTTTTTAATGTACATACACAGTAGGGAATATATGGGGTAAACATGAAGGAGGTCATACTCCATCTCTGTAAAAAACAGGAAATAGTTGAATCTAGAGGTCGCCACCAGACATACAACAAGGGTGAAATCCCAATACTTGGCACGAATTCTTAATGGCCCCGAATGACCCCGACTCCTGAATTTGGACAGGCTCATGGTACTCGTGATGGGATTATTGCTGGTATCAACCCCGGCCCCCTCCCCCACATCGAGGTCAAAGGCAAAATCAAAGCAAACGAAATCTGTAAAAATCATACTTTTATAATTAAAAAAATCAATACAACATATCAAACCAAGCAATTGTTGGTACTCAAATACCGTTCTAAGTTAGTATTTCCAAACCTGAACTTTCGTATTCGCATTAACTCCCACCAGAAATAAGGAAAGACTAGACCTGAATTTGTTTTAGTTCACTCTCTACGTATATGTTAAGATTGTAGACGAATTTTATTTGTGTATTTCTTTAAAGTAATTATAATTGAAATAGAACGACGTATGATAAAAGCGGTGACCGCAGAATGGAATGTCCTGAAAGAAAACATCACTGGACACAGGCAAATTACAAAAGACGGAAACAAATGAAAACACAACACAAAAAAACGAAACACAAAGGCGACTCATGTTGATAATTGGTGTAGACCCAGATGCTTCGGAAGGGTTAGCAGATCCTGTCACTTTACAAATAGTTTGAAGATATACGTCAACAGCAATTATTATCAGAAATTAGAGATGAAAACAACTTTAATGTTGCATGCCACATGCAAAGAAGATTAATTTTTGTTTCCAAAGTGTAATATAGTACCGGGAAGTTGTGAATAAGCATTGGTTGATCCATTTAATGTCATTTATTGTAAATGGAAGTTATATCAATGAGTGACTTTTATTTTAATGATAGTCAATAAACGACTTTGTTAAGTATTCAACTGCATAGAAAACAATAAATGATTTGGTTAAGTGTGCATATAGCAAACAGTAACCTGAAACTAAAGTTAAATAATGCATTTTTTTAATTTCAGCATTTTAAAATGACACAAAAATCAATTTCATTCAGGATAAAGACAAAAAATATAATATTACCATCTTCTAGCCATGAAAACATAAAGTTTTGAAAGGGTCAAGAATAGCATACCTATAAGTATAACCAAAATCATCCGGGTCTAGCATTATACCTGCACCTTGGGACATATTTTGGCATATAACAGGGAAAACACAATATTATTGTATAATTATGATGCCACGTTCTATGCCTCTTCAGGAAATAAAAAGTAATGGTACATCTTGCACATTTGAGTCATTTGTAAAGTGGTACCGAATAAAATGTATGTAGGATTGAGAAGGATGAGAAGGAGCGCGAAGTGGAATGCCAATAGTTGTTGAAACGTCCGACAAACGTTACAAAAATATTGTCAATAAAGATATCAAACATTCTTTAAGCTTTAAAGTAAGGTTTGTCCCGTCCTAGGACCAAACATTTTTCCCGCATCTTTCATCTTTATGACAAAAAAGGTGAACCAAAGCTAATTCGTTTTCTTCTTTGAGTTTCCAATGGGGACTAGTGGTTTAAAACTTCAAGAAATCAAATGTTTTAATGATATTGTAAGCGGACTGGGACCTTGTTTTAAAAGGAATTCGAACATACCAAATTAAGGGACAGACAGAAATCTTTAAGTCGAAAGACAGACAAGACCATGGCCAACAAAATGAAACGAACGACAAACATAGAACACACAACACTACACTG
>JAULBM010000031.1:2057312-2090581 GCA_032357055.1 Geukensia granosissima | reverse complement strand
GATTCTGACATAACGTAATGAAGTATTGGCATAATATATTGAAAAGTCATGCCATAAGACAGTTACGGCGTTCCATACTTACCCGATTCGTAGCGTGTACAAATGAATGTGGTATTTTTCGGCAAGGCAATGTACATGTATTGTTCTTATCCAGCAATTTTTTTTTCTTAAAGTGTTGAAATATTCATCTTTCTTCATTTTCTTAAAACAGAGACGTATTTGAAGACACCAGTCCACCTTGGGGAAAAAAGGAGACAATAGTATGCTACTTTACGAATATCACTTTGCGATATTCGTCGCTCGTATTTGTATAATAAAACGCTTCATTGCAGGAGAAAACTTATTTTACCCCTGTACTTGTACATTTATATGGGAAAATAATATGTATCGAAAAAAGGCACATGAAATAAAAAATAAATATAAAAAGTCTTTTAAAGTCTGTATTGTTCAAGCAACGAACGAACATAAGCTGGAGGGCAATAAACTGTCATGCAAATTCAAAGTTAACATTTCACACATTAAATTGTGACGCGAAGAAATATCAGTGTTTTGCAATATTTGTAAAATCAGAGTAACATAATTATTAAAGAAGAATGAGATATCTATTTGATACAATTTTCTATTGGACAACAATTCAAAAGCGTATACATTCTTGTAACTCTAGCCCTCTAGTTGTGTGTTTTATATTTGTCTTTCGTGTCATTTTGTTGATTTTGTTGGCTACGGTCTTGTCTGTTTACCGACTTTACGATTGTATTGTTATCCTTTGGTACCTTTGAATTCCTTACACAGTACAAATCCTTCCTTCGTCTCCAAATATCCAAACTGTAACAGACCTTACAATAGAATTCGATTACATTCATATGTTAAAATTATAAGCATATAAAAACAGTCAAACATACAAACAATCATAAATAATTTTAAATGGTAGTTGGAAATTCTGTTGGCAAATATATTACACTGTAAAAAATGAAACAGGAAAAAAGTGACATGCGCTGGATTTCCGTTACTTTGTTTTCTAAAATCAAGACATTTTGAAAACTTGTCCAGTAGACTGAGGTAAAATGTATTTTAATAGCCCAAGAAAACAAGGTACTGTGCAAGTGACAAAATCCGAATCGACATCAGGTACAGTTCCGATCACTTCTTACCTCTCTTAAAATCTGTCAGAATTTGTTAGGATTTCTGTTCTATGACAGCAGTTAGAAATTCTGACAGTGTCTGACAGAGGCTGTCCTTGGTCTGGACCTTTATTGGCCAGCACTCTGACAGATTCTGGCAAAAACTGTTCTAGTTCGAGACAAAAAACTCCACTGAGCTGTCCAAATCTGTCAGACCGCTGGATAGTTCCTGACACTGATGTGTGAGGTCATTAAGAACAGAAAGTATGGTTAAAAATGAAAGTTGGTCAAACACGTGTAGGTGATTTTCACTTTGTTACAATACCGGCATCCCCGATATTAAAATAATGTCGGGAGTACATACTGTACTGTTAAACGGAATTTATGCGTACCTTTTTCGATTAGCCACCTTCACAGAACAGGAAATGTCACTCGGCGAAAAAAGGGGGTAAAATTATATATATCATATTAATGATATATAGTTTATAACAATAATGGTTTTAAATTCAACATACAATTGACATGGTGATTACATTCCTCTTATAGACTCATCTTTGGTTTTTTAGTGGATCTGGCTAAATCTGGTCTTTTTTGGTTTGTTCTGATCCCGAACATCTGGTAATACTGAGTTTCAGTGTGTTTCCTTCCTAGGCTGCGCCAGGCTCTTTTCACTGTCGAAGCGGAGCCTTCTCTACAGTCTCTTGTAAGCTCCTCAGCCGACAACTCCCTATCTTGGTAAATTCTTTCATCAATGTAGGCTAAAGCTTTTCTCCGACCATTTCTCTTTGGGGGATCTGTCAACGTCCCATTAACGCTATACCGGCGACAGAAATGCCCGACAGCTTCTCTGGAAATCGATGCACCCTCAGAATCTTCTAAAATTCTAGCTATTTTCACGTATGATTTTCCACTTTCTCGTAAATTTACAATAGAGCGAAATACGTGGAACATTTACCGCTGACATAACGATGCGTGCGTTTACTTTAACTGAACAACTTTGAATCAAAAGGAATCAGAATCTGCCAGGATTTGTTAGAATTTGTCAGAAACTGTTCTAGCTAGAAACAGGATCTGACAGAGGCTGTCCAGGGTCTGGACAGTTCCTGACAGATTTGAACTGTTCTTTGACAGTTAACTCTGGCAGATTGGAAGAGAGGTTAGAAGTGATCGCAACTGTAGGAATATAAGATGAAATTTTGAAGCAAAAGAAAAACAAAAGGGCCCAGAAAAGGCAAAAAGTCATCAGACAAGGCAATTTCGAGAACACAAACAAGACGGACCGTGACATAAAGTGTACATTTAAAATTAAAACCAATCATACTATGAATATCGCGGACCCCTTCAAAAAACTCAGGAGGTCCAGTCACAGAATATTGATAAAAATTATTTTTGATTTTAATAATGAAACAGACCCGTTTAACTTAACATCTTTTTTGATGAATGGTTGTTAAAAAAATACCCATGCCACAGGTACTCGTTTAAATTCATATATTTTTTTATGAATAGTTGTTTAATAGATAAAATCCATGCTACATCTGTGGCATGAATATCTATTAAAAACCATTCATCAAAAAAGATAAACGGGTCCCATTACAATCTCAATATTAAAACGGAGACCATACCATAACCTAAATTGTAAAAGGCTCCCAAAAACAAAGTGCGAAACTATTAATAAAACTCAATAATCGACCTAATCTTTTTAAAAAGGGTAAACTAAATGACTGTTTAAACAACGATAGTCAATGAACTACAGTTTTTTTTTGCTTGGAACAGGCACATTGCGAACTTTGTTAGCGCTTAACATCCCTTACCTGGGATAATGATGTTAGAAAACAATAAAAATGAACGATGAAAAAAGAAATACACGATGCATAAAATATATCGACCTCAAAAGTGTACTCTTAGTTCCTTTCTACTTAATCTTAATCAAATCCCAAAAGCAGCCGATCAGGAAACCAAGATTTTCTTAGCAACGGTATTATTGAAAACACGTCTAAATGATTTTTTACAATAAAGGTCTTTTGTAAAGATAAATAAGATTTACTGGATATAAGAGTTTAATGCAATGTGATAGAGAAACAAAGTCAACACTACTTTTATCTTATGACGGCATACATAAAGCAATGGAAAGTGAAAGTGAAAGTATGTCACTAGTGATTTTAATCAAACACTATTAAAAATTACAATTTGTCATGTGACAGCTTTTCATCCAATGACAATTCTTAAATAAAATCATTTTGTCATAAATATATATTTTTAGACACGAAATAAAAATATAAACTGTTTAGTGCAGTAAAAAGCTATTATCAAGAAAGTCAATACTAGTACCAATAAAAACCATATTGAAAGATTTAATAAAAATGCTGCGGCAATATCCTTTACCAAAAAGTTTATTAAGATGAATTTCAAGATCGAGTAGATTTTGTTTAATTTTTACTAAGTTTATTTAACATTTTCCCTGAAAATGTTAGACATGATATCCCGTTTTTTATCATATGATTGCAAGAACGTCTACATTTTGATATTTAATCTTTTTAGTTGTGAACGAATTTCTTAGATGTTTAACTTATTTGTGGTTACGGAATCCTTGAACAAATAATTTGTCAGTTACACAGAGAATGCGTTCATTAAAATATGTAACGTCGCTACAAACACGATAATTCAAAATAATAATATATCAAAAGATCTAAAAATTGGGTTATAAATGTAACTATATATCTTGCCTTTATAGATCAGTTTTTACTTATAAAAATACCGATGTATTGTGTTCATTTTTAAAAGCAGTATATTAATCATTTTTGTAAAATTTAAATAATGCCTTAAAAATGTTTTACAGTAAGGTTATTTCAAGGAAACAAAAATGAAAGGATTGTGGAGCGTAACTTTTATGGTGAAAATGCCATTTTAATGGAAGAATTGATGTATCTAAGGTTACTATGTGCAAATTTACATTCGTTATATTCTCCTTTAAAGCAGGGAAATAAGAAAAACAGGTTTGATGCAAAGTTCAATAGCAAATTATGTTATATGGATGGTTATCGTCCTATGATGGTAAGGAGTGACATGTCAATACAAACTATACGTTTAAAGCTAAATGTTACGAGTTTAAATTTTCTAAACCTGTCTTGTAGTTTCCGCCATTGAAATATAAAACTATTTTTGTTACCTTAAAGCTGTTCTTTAATTTTAATTTGATCATATTCATTATAAATGAATAATTTCTGTTAAGAAGAGAATTATATTTATAAAAAATAGAACACTTTTAATATATTGATTGGTTTTAAATTCAATTAAATAAAACGTAACAATTAGTGATAAATCACGTGCAGATATTGAAGACAATGGAGTTTATGCAAGCATTTTAATTTTTAACAAATTCGAGTCAATATGATGCCTGTTTGGTTAAGTCATTTATGTCATTATTAAAGCCTGAATGTAAATTGTACTTTGTTGTGCCCACAGGGACATTTTCAATCGACGTTGTTTTAGTCCATTCATCATGATAATATTACATATTATTGCATATCAATAAAAAATCTACAATTTTATTGGTGCAAACGCGATCACATGTCATTTTATATCCTGTGATATTGATACAATCGGTCCAAATTTCTGGTATTGCCGGGCAATACCATATTATGGGACCGCTCGAGTTCTTGTAATTCTATTTGAGTTACTCCCCTTTAATAAAGCGCAAACGTGAAACGGAATATTAACATTGACAGACGACAAGTAGTGAGTATTATAAAATAATGAATTGCATTTGTTTTAAATGCATGTAGCACACTGGCAAAAAATGACAATTTCATACTTCAGACAGTGCATGAAATGTTTAGTAGAGGTCTAAACTAGTAGTTAACATGACTTAAGGCAAACCATACAGTACATGATTAGGCTCCCTTTATCATCTGTTTTCAATGCAATAAACATAATAGTTACTGATGTATAGGGCAATATCGGGATATACGGACAGCCCTCGGGGCCATGGTATGGACCGGAAAACTGATATGGCCCGCGCCTTCGGCTTGGGCCATATCAGTTTTCCGGTCCATACCATGGCCCTCGGGCAGTCCGTATATCCCGATATTGCCCTATACATCAGTAACTATTATGTACATAGTTACTTATGGATAGGTCAATACCAAGATATAAAGACCGACCCAAGGGCAAGTGTATGAATCTTAACATTGATATGACCCGAGCCGTAAGCACGTGAACATGCGACCATATTTACACAAATAAAATAAAAGAAAGAAACACGTGGAGCCCAAGCCTCGTTCTTTGTGTTTCCGTTTTACCTTTTAGTTTTTTTCGAGTTTGTCTTATCTCTTTTGACTATTCACTTTCGCATGGATATGATAACACTGGGCTGATATGAAATAATTTATTTTATTAAATTAGTGAATTTTTACAGAACTAAGCAAGCCAACCGTATGTATATTTCGAAGGATTTGGGGTATTTTTAAAATCTTTGTTATTATGTTTGGTTTGCAATATTTTTTTACAATCTTTTTTGGTATCTAGGTAAGCCTGTAGAGTTAATTACAGGTCACCAAAATATATGTCTAAATCTTAAATGTCCCTTTTGCATAGAAGATTTCTTTTATGTACACATAAAGCTATATGGTTAAAATGATTCAACTTTCAACATTTTTGAAATTTTTAAACCTGTCCATTAATATGTAAGACCAAGTCATATAGATGTATATTGAAAATACCTTCGTTTACACCCATTTTTGTAGTAAATGAATGTTTAAGTAAAATAAAATTAAAATAATGATGCATACATTATTTTGTAGATTCGACTCCCTCTTTTTATTTGTGCTCGTATAAATTAGTTTATAAATACTTTGCGCTTTTTGCATTCATTTTTGTGTGCCGTGCTTTATTATTATTTTTAATTTTTTTAAAGTCTTCTAATGATTTTTATCATTTTGCGTTTTCATTGCTGATCATAACCTTCTTACTGCTTTAAGTTTGTATAAGTAAGTAAGTAAGTAAAGACTTTATTTATAGAGGGTAACACAGTTAGCAAGAAAACAGCTAATCTTCCCTGAGATCCTTCCATTTGCATTTTAATTGTATACTTGCATGCGTTATACATGCCGAATAAAAGCCAATGTTTTCATAAATTTTTATTTGATAACAGAAACGCACATTTAGTTATAAAGTTAAAAAAAAGTGACAGGATCTGTATGGCTTGCTTACTGTGACATCACCATCGTCTTGTGTGTTTCAACGTCACGTTGCTGGATAAAAATATACAATTTGTTATGAAGAAATTCATTAAACATTTATGTACATTTTTGAATAATCTTAAACAGATTTTCGCCAGCATGCAGGATCAAACATATTATTTTAAACAAAGATTGACTACGTATGATCAACAGGCATGGGGCGCGATTTGTTATATATGCATAAACACTAACATTAGTGTTAAGGTATATATTCATATAAAAAATCGCGTCGGGCAAGCCTGTGGTTTGATGCCTTCAAACACATTTTGGTCGATATATCATGCAACTTACCAGACTTAACTAATCGATCAAACTGATCATCGAACTTATTTCGATGGAAAATCGAACAGTAATCAATTGATGAGTTCGACTAATCGGATGGTAATCGATCAAACTCCTTAAGGAGTCTGATCGATGACTGATCGATTTTTATGATGAGATAAAACTGATCGATTACAAATCGATAACTGATTGATAACAAATCGTTAAGCGATGAGTTAATCATATCAAATGAATATAAAACTTAACAAGTTGTCATATCTGACTGTATTGCCTACAACTTTAACAAATGTTCATGTGCATGTATAATATGGGGAAATCATTTTATTTTCTGAACAAAAAAATTATATACATATCTACACCAGGATCTAAAGCAACAAAAACCAATATGTATTGCTATCACCTTTGACCTTGGGGAAACAGGGGGTCAGAACCAACAAATGCTTTTGTTGAGATACCTGTGAATGATTCTCAAGAGTTTTTTTTTTCAAATACATGTGACAAAGTCTTGTCTCTTAGACTTAGTACAGGAACGACAGTTCTTTTAAAAACAAGCTTTATTTTGAGGATTGTCTTTTTTATTAAACAAAATCACCGGAAAATTATTTGTGTATATTTAAGAACAAGTTTAAATAAGTAACCAGTCAATGTAAAAATGCAGTAAATGGAACTTAATATAGAAAACGTTAACAGCATTTGACCATCTATGTATAGTATATGTTTAAAAGATGCAGACAAAGGCAAATGATATATCCTGCATTTTTATTTTCCAGTGACTGATGGCGTATTTGTTTATTATTAGATAATGATAAATAACGTCCCCTTCAAAAACCAAAGAGTACACTGTTAGAACGTTGTCAAGGATCACATCCATTTGTAAAACATTATATAAGTCACGTTACAACAAATGTAGAATTTGTCGACTTTGGATTCATCATATAACAATTAAAATTCGAGGCCGACGGAACGAGATACTTCGCTAATAATAATAACCAGACAAACAGCTTGAGACGATCATAAAGGGTGGTTACATTGCTGATCTGGTCCGATTTCATCTCTCTATCTTCCTAATTTATTTAGGTTTAGAAATTCAGTCTTTTACAGTCGTCTGGGTGCAGTGGGTTCTTTAACTAAAATTCTAATCTTACAATCTTAATATTAACGTTATGACAGTATCAGAATTTACATCAGTTCTATTGAGATTAATAGTGTATTAGATAAATTTAGATAAATATGGTATTTTGTGATTTTGCTATAGGGGATGTTGATATTAACCAGCTATATTACATACGTATCATGTAACACGGGGCGATTAAATATTGATATAAAAACCAGATATCCACGATGCTCGAGGTCGTTTTAATTCCAGACACAATTTGAGGCTTTAGGAAAAGTACCTAACTCTAATCTGTTTTAAATGTATAAGAGGTAAGAAATCACACGAAGAAGCTCTTATAGAATTCATCCCTTTAATATACATTTGTATTTTAAAGATTTTTTTGTCTAGTAAATAAAGTATATAACACAATTACCGAACAAATCAAAGTCCATAATGAGACCAGCGTTGACTACAATAGTCAACTTGTGTTTTTATTTTAGGAATTTTTTTCATTTGCCGTGTTATCGCAAATTTTTTTTCGCATATTTAAAATATGGTAGTATGTAGATCTTGAAAGCACTTCCCAAGCTTTCAGTAATGCATTCATGTACAATAAAACATTATCATTTACCGTGAAAGGTATATCTTGTCTTATTTTTTTAATCAAAAAACCGACTCAATTAGGCAAATAGCTGATTTTTAAATATGATGTAGTTTGTTGACCATTTCAGGATGGTCTTAACTGTAAACATTTACAGTTTTGAATACCTGTAATCAGATAGAATAGACAAATGTAATCAGATAGAACAGACAAAATCCTCGTCTCTGTATTGGACTATGAAGTGTTCATTTTGCCATGAAAACGTAAAAAGCTATCAATTCTCATGACAAACTGTTTTTAGCTTTGTGTCAACCTGATACGGATTTGATGCATTTCTTGACATTATCCCCCGAAATTTTATTTTTCAATTTCACACAGTTAAAACTAATGACATTTGTTAATGGGTCTGCTCGTAAGCACAGTACATTGTGCAAACAATCGACTTCTTGACAATATTGTTCATTCCTTGAAAAAAGCAATTTTAAGCACAGTTTACAGAATTTGGTTGTGTAAAATAATAGGTCGTCTTCCCGCGTTAATGGCTCGTTATGGACATTTGTGTGTTCTCAGACATGTTCGATAAATCATGTGTAACCTCAGACTGATCCGCCATTGTTTGATAATGGATAATGTCGAGGTGGTTGTTAAACACAGAATTAATAACAGAGAACTGATGCTAAAACAAAACAGAGAAGCCACTTAAAAGGCATAAAACCACTTTAATCGCAATAAAATAGCGCTACTTTAATAAGTTATTGCAGGATATCGAAATCAATTGAGTGTTTTATATCGTAGGATTTATCTTGTATGGAAATCTATAAGTCTTAAGGTATACTTGTACCTCATTCTTTGATTGCCATTATAAAGTATATTTTAAACCAATGAAAATTATATGAAATAAAAAATGTCTGTTGGGATCTCATCTTTATTAGACTCAGTCTAGAGTGCAAGGAGATTTTTCTTTGACATTACAGAATATGGCATGGCAACATCTAAAAATAACAGGTTTGGCGATTATTTCGTTGTGATAAATCTCTGTAATGTTAAACAAAATTGTTTTTTTGTTCATGAAATATTAATGTTAAATATTATTTACCTAAACACAATGCAATAGTACCGTATTATAAATTGTTAAGCTGGACACTGGGTTGATCTCCAGGGTTCGACCAACAGATCCATAGCGGATAAGGGAAACTCTCTTGTTAGGAGGCTGCCAGATTAATACGAAAGCCTGACTGTGGACCATATTGGGGAAAGGGTTTGGTGAATGCCACGCTGTCTGCAATAACATATCCCTTTTACATTAAAAAAAAGGCTGATACCAGTACAAAAGACTAAATGTTTCGCCTCTATCCACCCCTCCTATTTTCAACTTGCAATCAAATGCTGTTGCCCTGTTGTGTTCCATCTTAACTCTGCTTTCGGTCATTTTTTGTATACTTGCTGAACTTGTTCTCGTTCTGAATATCTATGAAATATTTGCCTTAAGACGTTAAGCAAATCAGTCAGATTGTTTAGGCTGCCTTCAAAGTTATTGTCAATGATTGGATAAGAAACTGCAACTATTGAATCTAACTATTTTACAATAATCTCTAGCTGATGGTATTTGTTTGATTAAGTCTTAATTTGAATTGCTTTATTTTTAATGATATTTAGGTTTCGAATTTTGGTTTACTGTATAAGAGGTAGAACTACATTTGTGTCACGAGAGAACATTTGTTGCTTATCCTTTCAAGGCATCTGTATTCACCAATTTTGTCGGGTTCTGATTGTTATAACTTTGAAATAAGTGTTGCAGTGAACAAGTTTGGATTTGTTCACTGCATTCAACAGTTCGTAACCTTCAAATTGTGGGTTTCTGATTGTTCACAAGAATAGGTGTATAGGAGGTTTATATCGAAACACAATATGGTTCAGAAATGGTATGTGACATCTTTTTTGTCGAACGACTGTTCATTTCTGAGCCTACTGTTGGTGTTAAGATAAGTTTTATACAACAGTGTTGCTTCCTTCTTTTTAACCTTTCTTTATGTTACCACCCAAATGAAGCAAAGCACCAGCTAGAATAATAAATGCACATTAAATATTTTAAATGCTCTAATTAAACTCACAGGCCGTGCATTCAGTTTTTAACTACTTATATCAAAGTCTGTGCATATGACCATTTAATTTATCATATTTCATGCGCAATTTGACGCTATAATCATTTCAAATTTAGATGCTTTAAGGTTTTAATATGTCGATTCCATGTAATTGTTATGAGTGTACTAAAGTTTACACAAAGTGCTGCTTCAGACAGCTTTTTAATACTTCCGTCAGTTTGCAATGTCGAGGTTTTTAGTGCAAAAATCGTGATATTAATGCAGTTGTAAATTTTTAATTTTCCTTTTTTATGTTCTGTAATGATCAGGAACTTGATTGTTATAATTCATATCTTATCGAACTTTAAAATTTTGTTTTTTCTTAAAGATTGCTTTTATTGAGAACTTTGAATAAGGAAAAAATACAATAAACAAAATCCAAAGCTCAAGGTACAGCATTACTAAATTATGTTATATCGTTGTTTGATGGTTTCTTATGGCAGAAACAAATAATACAGTGTCTCAATGTTAAGATTACACCATAACCAAAAGAGAAGGAAACAGAAGTCAAAAGTAGCACACAAATTGATATACACATGCTCTTGTACAGCTCTTGGTTCATTTGTGTCCCCCATCACATTTGGTGCTTAATTACATTTGGTAACAAAGCATCGTAGACCTGTGATAACGACAGTTTTAATTTGACACAAGGATAGTTCATTATCGACTGAAATCATAGACATGGCGGTGACTAAAGGTTCTGAAGGTATGATTTTAATATTCCACCAAAAATCTTAGTTAAGAAGTTTTTACCAACAACCCTTTATCAATGAAATCCATACAGGGCAAACTCCCTAGAATAATTTATCAGCCAAAAGATAAAACAACTAACCATCTCTGCCAAATATACCCAAGCGAATGGGAATAATATGACAGCAATAGGTCTCCTACATACTTAGATTTAATTCTGGAAAAAGAAAGTTTTTTTAGATTAATGACAAACTGGAGGATTTCAACTTTCCTATTGTAAATTTCCATATTGATACGTCAATATTCCTGCTTTCCCTGTTAATGGAATTTATATGTCGCAGTTGGTATGTGCCTTTTTCCAAGTATAGTGTTTTTTAACAGAATTTGTGTGTAAATTACTGCAACAAAAATCAAAATTAAAATTTACCCCCTTAAATTTAATGGTCGCCATTATAAATTGGTTTATAAAAACGATGGTTTACCAGTGCAGTATATACTAGTTAAAGACTTGGAACCTAGAAATAAAATTGGCCTCTTTTGAAGTGTCCTTCAACTGGATTAGAGATAAAGGATTCTATAGGATACCACAGAATGTGTCAAGCTTTCAAGAGCAGTAAGTTTACTCCTGTCCTGTTAAGGGGTTCGCCAAAACTTCTCTTCTGTTTCTTTTTGGTTTTTTTTTTTTTTTTTTTTTTTTTTTTTTTTTTTTTTTTTTTTTTTTTTTTTTTTTTTTTTTTTTTTTTTTTTTTTTTTTTTTTTTTTTTGTTTAGAGTCTTCATGTCTTTTTTGCACTATGAATTTGTGATCTCTCATATTGAATTTCTCCTCTGGATCTATATACAGGTGTGGGTGGAATGTAGAAAAGTCATTTCTTTTGTCATAAAGCCTTGTTTAATGCCTCCCTCGATTCAAGGTATAAATAAGTTGAATGGGACAGAGGCTTTCAAAGACTTTTTTTAAATATATTTAGTCAAAGATCGTCATCCATGTATATAGCTAACCGGGAACAGAAAGAAAGATCGAGGTATAGAACGAGTTTTTGATGACGAAAACTTTCATAAGAAAACCACTGAAGTAACCTTTAACTTAGCTTGGAATGCTGTTTGTTTTGATTATTCTGCGTTATGGTGTTTGTTTCTTTTAGATTGTCTTTGTATATTTACCCGGATTTCCAACAATTTGAATTTTATCGCTGCTGAAGAGTTGTCAATCCACTAAATGGCCATACAGAATATCAAAATCAAATTGGTATTTTGTTATACAAATAGAGAAAAGATAGGAGATTAGATTAACGCATATATAAGAAAAGTCACTCGTGTTAATCCAGCTTTAGTTTTCAGTGTAGGGTTGTGTGGTCTATGTTTGTCTTTCGTTTCATTTTGATGGCCATGGTCTTGTCTGTCTTCCGACTTAATTATTTCTGTCTGCCCCTTTGGTATACCTTTGAATTCCTTTTGGGCCACATATATTATTTGAAGTTAGTTTTGGAATTTTAAAATCGTCCATGTGGTATAAATTAGTTTCAGTTTACCCTCTGAAGGATGTCCAAGTTGCAGTTTTTGACTGTGTTTTCCGTGTGTGTTCTACGTTGTCATGTGAAATGATTTGTCTTTTCTTGTTTTATTCCTTGGTGTCCTTATGTTTACACTAAAATATCAAGATTTAGTATGTCCATTTATTTGGTTGGCCCGTTTGTTTTAATGCATCATTCATTGTTAGTTGAGATTATCCTCATTTAAACCAGTGGAGTTACGTGTCACAGTTTATCCGCTTCTCTCGTTGCTGTTATTTTGTATCAGAATTTTCTTAACAGGGAAATAAAACACAATAACACTTCTCATTAAGGTTGAAATCCTACTTGCTTAAATTGTGTGGTCGGTGATATAATTTGCATGATCCAAATATATCTCTGTATGTAGCTATATTTGCAGACATTTTACCTATACTTCGATATAATGGTTTCCTCCTCACGATTAGACATGAATCCAGTTAAGAGATGTAGGGTTCCACGACTGGGAACGCGTGCATTTCCGGTGACCTGTCCCACCACTTTTATGTTAATACGTTTTTGGAGTCCGAGATGCTGTTCTTTCCCCTTTTCCTTTTGTGCGTTTTGACTATTGAATTGTCTTTGTTAATTTCGGAACGCTCACAAAGATGTTATTTTCTATAGAATTTGTCATTGCTGTCCCTTTTTTCCATTGCAACGCTAAAATAGGTAAAACTAGCTATCGTGTCTTCCCAAGGAGGACGTATTTAAAGACAAAGTAGTCTTAACGTAATTCAGGAAATTGTTTAACATATATAATTCGTTTCCCATACAACCTGGTAAAGATATGAAGGGTTGAATGAAAGGTGTCGCTTGCAAGACACCGGACATTTACTCGTTCGGAGTGTTTGGTCAACTCCCGTCATATATAATTGGGTTGGCAGTTTCTTTGTTTTGTATTGTTGTGTTCTCCCAAGCAGTTAATACATGCTATTCACATAAATCTGTAAGTCTATAAGTCCAATTGTAACTAATCAAACCTATCTGTGCGAGAATAAATCGGGTTTAGTTTTATTGACATCACAAACTAAAGTATCTAATACAAGAATAATTCACATGCAAGTGAAATATTGCTTAAAAAGAAAAACATGAAATCTGTCATTCACTGTGTTACCTGACATTATAACGGCATCACATCGTACGACTTTAATAACTTATATTAATTTACAGATGAAGTAGATTGTTTTTATCCTATCTTAGATGAATAAAAACGTCTCCAAATTTTTTTAACACACATAAGCCTATATAGAACCTCTATAGCTTTTAATATTTCAAAGAAAACAAGGCATATATAACAATTGCGAAACTTCTATTTACCTTCATCCTCGGATAATCGGACTCGTAAATAAGTAACCATTTATTATAATCACAGTATTGTTCTTTTTCTTTTGTGACTTGTTACCAAATGTAACTAACCCAGCCCTGACTTTAAATACGGGATACATGAGGTAATCTACTGATAGAGGAGGAACTGTTAATCCTTCCGCTGATACTTATGGAGGGAGGCTCAAACACTTCTGGTGGACCTGAGCAAGTCCGTTCTTTTAATGTGGTTCGTGTTGCACAATAATTGTTTTTGTTGTGGAGTGTTTTGTGTGCAATGTTTTGTTTTCTGTTGTCTGTCAGTCCTTTGATTTACAGTTTTTGTTTACCCCTTTAGTATCTAAAACTCATTTTTACGACTTTTAAAAAACAACTTATGAAAAAATCATGTCTATATACATGTATATGTAATTATAATACTTTGTACTAATTGAAAAAGTCACAAGTAATCTGACAACATTTATTGTAAATGAGTATGTATTTTCAGTTTCATTTATCAATTTATTTCTATTTAGAGATATAATAAGATTTGAAAGGAATGAATTTCAATAAAATTAACATAATGTACAAGTAGAAAATAGAGAAAATAAGTGAATATATTTGAATAATTTTTATGAATGAAGAATAATGACCCAGTTTCATGATAGAGAAATAATCAACATTTTACTACTACGAAGTGTAATGTTAAATTTACAATTCTAATTTTATGGGAAACTTAATAAAACTTTGGTTAACAAAACATAAACACCAGCTTGCCTACTAGCTTAAGGATTTATGTAAACTTTTTCAAATATGTATTATTGTTATTCATTTATTCAAATATTATTCAAATTTAGCACTTTTGCTGTTATAATTTTTAACTATTTTCAGATTCTGAATGTGCAGACAGATTATATGGGGTAATCAGTGATAGACAGACGTCAAGATCGAATACCAAGGGATAGAGCTCAAGGTCAATACCTATAAGGTAAAGTATACATTTTATGATATAAAAAGGATTTGGTGTTAATATTCACGATACAAAAACTCATATATACAAGTAAATTCCAGGCAAAGGAACAGCGCTTTGATTGCTGATCTCTACGTCACAATGAGGCTGTCAACATGGATTAAAAACTCGCACCTCACTGTAAGTTCAAGACGGTCCCTATCACCGGTTATAGCAAAATTTTTTGATAGTTGTCGACGATCTGGTGCCCATTTTGATAATAAGACTACAACACAGGAAATCGAATATGTCAAAATAATTGTTTACAACATTTAACTTATATAAGAATACGATATACTTTTCAGATATTTGTTGTTTCAAATAGAATTCCAGCATATACCAAGGTTACAATTAAATAATGCTTTAAAATCCTGCTGCATAATTTGTATACAGACAAGTAAAATATTATGTACTTAAAAAAGGAAACTGGAGAAGGCAAATTAAATTATTGCAAGATTGATGCCAATGGGGATATCCGTAAAACGTGTTCTTTTTGTCCTCGTTTAGTTTAATATAATCATTTAAAACTCACTAAATGCTCATCGATTTGCAATAATAAAGTCGTCCATCTTTTTTCCATGTTTCAAAATTGCCTCATTTAATTCAATCATTAAATTATCATTAAAACATTAGGATCTAAAAGAAGTTATCGAAATCACTTTAGCCACTTCGACTTAAAACGATATAAGGTCAAATGTGAAAAATACATTACCAAAGGAAATCCTACACACCTGCTCGGTTTTTAACAGCGAGGTGTGCTGATTCGAACAGAAAAATAGTCGACAAACTGTTATACATTGAACAAGAACACACTTTTCTTTAAATTAATCATATTGTATAGCCATCAATCATTCTGCGTGACATTGGTCCTTTATCCTTTTTCAATGAATCTGTCTAGGCATTCCGAATGGTAAAATTATTCGGAAGCAAGCAGTTACCTACAAAAACACGAAACACGTTATATCAAGTTGGTAAATCATTGTTGTTGTTTTTTCTTTGTATTAAACATATTATTAATTTCAATTTGTGAAGTGACTACGTTAAAATCGTTTTGGTAGCCATTTTGTGTAGGCCAATCATTGGATCTGTGATTTATCTCGGTTTTTATGTGATTAATTTGCCGTTCTTGATTCCTAATAGCTTTCATTCAATAGCGATATTGAACGATAATTAGAAATGAGCAGTTTTGAAATATGATATCATTATACGGAGAAATATCTTTTTCACGTAAAGTAATAAATTATACTAAGAGGGAGATTGGAAATAATACACCATATTTTGGATATCGTTAACATTAAAAACCATTACTGATGGTCAGAATTGATAACAATTATCATTATAGCAGTAATGACAACAAAACACATGTAAACTAATGTAATTTATTTATCATATAAATTAATGGTTTGAACACTACATAAACAATCTTTACACGTCTGATTTTTAAATTATGTGCTTTAAAATTGCATACAATATTTAATTTAATTTTTTAATAGATTCCTGTTAAATTTGGCTGTGACTTAACAAACTATAAATTAAAAGAATTGTATAGCCTAACTGTAACTTCATATGAATCACGAAGTAGCACAAACAAGTTGTTGAAAAAAGTGCATATTCCCATTAATTGTCTACTGCATTGTTATAAGGACTTTTTTGGGGTGTAAATTTTACTGAATATTATAAGTCAGTTTTGATTGTTATTTAAGAGAAAAGCTTGTTTTCTCTTACCACCTCTTCCTTATACTAACACAACGACCCCGCTTAAAAATAATTGGAGAATGAACTCCAAAAAACGAGACAAAAAAAAAAGGAATTAATATTAATTTTGTAGTGTAAAGTCTTCCTTCCGACTCTTATTTTGTCATAAAAGGCTTAGCTTGAAGGCTAAAGCCAGTGTTAGCAAAATCTTTAAGTCTGCCTTCGGAAAATACGTAATTTGATTCCTTGACAAACCTCATGTGCAGGAAAGACTGTCCCCCTTTTTCATACTCGAAAAGAATGGTTCACTTTTTTCGCAGTATGTTGGACGGTAAAAAGTAGACTAAAAAAGAAGTCATTTTAGTTATATCATCACTGAACCTTTCCACGGATAGATATTTTAAAATTTTCCTAAATGTATTCTTCATTACATTAACATACTGTCGTTGCTTTGCTACAAAGATTATTTTATATAGCGAGCTTACGGAAAATATAAAATTGTGCAAATAAACAAACAAACAGCTGAGAGAATTTGTAAAAACAAAAAGTGTAAAAATGACTTTTATAAACAAAAAAGAAAATAGTCGATTGAAAATTTAAAAAGTAACCTCCCCTTTTTAAGGGGTTATAACGATTCATGCAAACAAAATGATTACAGTAATTATGTCTTTGAATAAAGAGATAGCAAAAACATATATGTCTTTAACTTTAAGACTAAAAGTGCCTAGGATATCATCTCCTATACTAATGATTACGAATTTAAGAAAAAAAAATTATACCATAACGTACAATATAATATAATAATATAGTAATCCTTCGTGTTACTAACTTTATTTAAATAGCATGGTACTGGCAACACATTTGCTAATAATACTCTTTATAATTTTTACAAAAACTTAATATATTCGTTTTTAGTCAAATTTGAAAGGAAATATTTTTAAATAGAATGTGTAAGCTTTATTTAAAATTAAAATTTTAAAATATAATATAAAAATCTGTTCTATCATCAAACTGTTATAGTAAAGTCTGTGGTCAGACCGCCCAACATACCATTCCTTGTTCCCAAATTATCTGAAAATATTTTCTTAAATTTCTATTAATTGGTATTGCGTGTTTTATATATGCATACCGATTTAAAAAAAATGAAAATCTGGAGTTTGAATGAATTAAGGATAAAGGAGCTGTGTATAACAATAATGAATATCTAAAGCTTTGTTTTATTTCAATCCATGCTTCCATTAAAAATGTTCGACGAAGTTACATCATAACTACATAAAATTCATGTTTTATGTATTTTTGAACGGTAATCTTTCCTTTTTACATTATTCTAGCAATCAGTTGAGACATCCTTAAAATTGAATAAATCGTAAGTAGTTCCATAAAATAAGTAATATATACAATGATATATACAAGTCTTGATAAACATTTTTATTGAAATGAGCAGATCATGGAAAACTGATAATCGGCCCAATATGAATAAAATTTGAATATATGATCTAAATAAAAAGGAAAAATATCTTTTGAACTATAAACACAATTTTACGAATAATTAATATTTCATTCATGTATAATTTGTGTGATGTATGGTAATTTCATTCAAATTAAATAAAGTTGAAGTATTCAGAAAGTAACAACATGAATATGTTTATAGCTTAAACTACAAAAGAAATTGTGTTGTATTACCTTAAGCTGGGCTTATTTCTGTGGATATCTTGCTGATAAGAGGTAGGAGCACACTTAGCAATAAATTCATATATATATGTATTTTTTTCAATTCTAAAACGTAGAAACGCTATTGCGATACATATTGCTGATTAGAGGGTTATTTTGTTCAGTTATCGATTTGTTATCCATGAACGGTTGAAATAACTGATTATATATTCTTCACCAAATTGTCTAAAATAATTATACCATTATTTTTAGTACGACTCATATATATTTTTTCCTAAATATTATATTTTCCTCAGACTTATGTATTATTCATATAATAAATTTGTTATCACCTTTATGTAAAATTTTCGTTCTTACTCTTATCAAAATGTGTCTTTCATTTGTTCATTGGATATGGAACAATTAATGTGTATTTCTGTTGCATTGCAATATGTAATGCGGTTTATGGTGGCTTCTTACTATTAGGCAGATGATATTACGAAATTGGATCAAACGTCATCATTTTCTAGCTGAAAACTTTGGAAACACATTTTCTGGGTTCACCCCTGACTAATGTTGTTATGTCCTATATACACAACAACTATTAGTATATCTTTCTTGAATTAAAATATGCGACCAAATGTACACATGACAGTTGCTCTGTAACTGGATTTGGGATATTAGACGATAAATTATTTTATGCTATATGATAGATAATAATAACACTATGTATTTTGATGTTTTGATTGTTTTTTTTTTATTGCATTATATATGATAGATGATAAAACCACTGTGCGTTTTTAAGATTTTTCATTCGATTTTAAATGATAATATTTCATATTAAAATTTTTTTAGATCATTAACAATATGTAAATGATTGCACAATAATGTTAAACACAGAAACTAATTTTAATAATTGGTTCTGCTTATATATCAAATATTTTGAAATTATCTCCTGTTTTTAAAAGCCAATATTTCAGTTCCGCATTCTGTTATCTTGCTAACATTTTGCTTAGTCTTTAATAAAATAAATGACAGTCCCACTTTCAGCATAGGAATATTTCTTTGAAAATTTTAAATCAAGAATCATTGAATTGATATTTACCATATATTTATTTATTTTTTCAGAAATTCAGGTTATTAGTTACTTTACAAAAAATAAACAAATACTTGACTTTTGATAGAAGGTGACACTTATAAGGTTGGATTTTGCATTCACATTGTTAAAAATTAGTTTGGAAAGTCTTTTTGAATTTGACGATGATACCCCATTGTCGTTCGAGTATCACCCTGTAATATATTCTACTTTTATGCCTCTAAAATGCACAATTTTTGTTAAACCTTTGTTTATAATGCCCTTATACTATTTCTACTAAACTGATAAATAGCAAACACGGCAGACTGAACAACACAAAAACTCAACCATAGACGTGATATATGATTTAAATAAGTTAAATATCTTCGTGGAAAGGCATCTTGGACTTACTATGTTTGGGTTCAAATGCTACTGATGAGGGGTTACTCCTTGAAATGAACATATAGCACACCTAAATTCTCCACATTTATTCAACATTTGTAATTTTGCATTATCAAATTAATTATTTATAATTTATAATAATTTTATATAATTAAATTAATTTTCTATTACTGACTTAAAGTCTCTACTGTGTTCAGTACTGAAGCAACATAATAAGGGAATTTTACAATTATTTTCAAATTTTCAAACAAATGTTATAATCAATATTTAAGGCACCACACGGAAAGAATGAAACATTCAATTTCGATCATTCATGTAATGTATAAGCTACCAAATGGCTCAATTAACAACAAATTACAACTCTTGGTGCCATTGGCATAACGGTTCGAATCATCTTGATGGGGATATTAAATTATAACACATTAAGGCGTAAATTGTAGGTCCTGCGGGAAAACGGATAGTGGATTTTCACAAGTTATGCCGACTTCGTCTGTCCAGATATCGAGGATTAAGATACATGGTTGCGTGTCGATTCCTTAGACATTTTCTGGATTATTGATCAAATAATTTCGATTTATTTCTAAAATAAAACAGACAATAGTTATGGGTCAAACTGATTACACGTGGTGATGATTTATTTCATAAAGTATGAGTACTGACAATGACAGCGATGGGCGGTTACTTACATCGATTTTTAAAATTGTAACAGTCGGATCAATGAATACATAAATTTTTGTAAATGCTTAAACTGATCAGTGTCATGGTGGCTTTACTGATATTGTTTACGCCTATTTCTATCGTCGTATCTTTATTTCTTTGCACAGTTTTTTGTATTTGCATAACAACATTTGGAAAATGGATTATGGAAATTTTATCACATCAACAAAAATTTATAACATTAATTTTTGTTTAACTGGTAATTTTAAATAATAGATAAAATTCTTATTATAACGTTCTTTCCAGTGATAAAGGGGAGAGAACAAGAATTCAATTTGTATATATATCATAATTATACAACTTATTTTCTTTTCCTTGGGGTTATTTGACTAATTTATGCTTTTAACCCTTTCTTTTAATATCGATATATGTTTACAGGAATTTCATGTAATAAAATCTATACGTTATGATAATGCTTTATGAATTGGTTCACCTCAATTTCGATAATCTTGTGCAGTGAATTAAAAAAATATATATTATTGTTTTATTGTATATAAAAAACTAAACTTTTATAAAAATGTTACCTGATTTTCATTTTCATGTAAAAATCATAAAATTTTAATTGGAATAAGACGGTACAATAAATTTTCCAATTTTAAATTAATGTCATTTTGTATTATTTGGTAAAATAAGTATGCCAAAAATTTCTGATTAATTCAACCCTGCAGAACAGTTTCTGTCATAAACTTATAAGTACGTACCAATAGGAAAGCTAGACGGTAAAGCCACAACTTTTGAATAACACTTTTTTAATTGTTTGTCTCTGAGTTAACTTTTTATTTGCCTCTCAGCTAATGTTCTGAGTTCACCTCATTTCATTGTTTGTTGCACTTGCGTAAAGTTATCATATTTACTTTGCAGAATTTTGCTTGTAGTTCTTTGAGCTTCTATCCTGTTCTTGACATTTTTCCTATCTAACATGCAATAGATGAATTTGTTGTAGATGATCATCATATTTTTTTGCTATTTGCGCTTGATTTAGTTCATTATTTTATCGCTTAATACAATGAATTTTGTTAATTTTATGTTTTTATTAAATTCGACAAAGACTTTTAATTTGTTGTTTGTTTAACAGTTCTAAGGTCGAAATTTTTATTCATTTGACATTTTCGGTTAAAACTTGTTTTTAATAGAAAGCAAAATTTTGGAAATCGATCTTAGTATAATTTTTGTTTGATTATGCTTTAAAGCTTTTGAAAAAGAAATAAAATTAGACACTTAACTATTATCAAAACGAGTTAAAACAAAAAGAGAAATAGTTAAATTTGCATTAGGTATAAATCAGATGTTAAATATTTTTGCATTTTTATTAAATGTCAATTTTGTTGTAAAAATATATGCAATAAAAATTAAAATAAAATAGGAAAGTAAAAAAAGTATATGCATGAGATTTTCTGGTATTCAATATTACGCTTATGGCTTTTGTGTGATGTATGTTTGTAATCTTGTTCCAGATTCATTTTTATGTCATTTACTTTTATTCTTGATCGTGCGAGCTTTATAACAAAAAATTCTTGACTTAAGACGACCGAATATTTCTCGTAACATTTCCGAACAGAATTTCAATAATTTTGGCCAAAGTATGGATATAAATCAGGTTTTAATCTGCAACATATTTGTTGTATATTGACTAATGATTTTGACAAACTGGACACATTTATACGTTGGTGAACCAGGTCTGATTATTGTTCCACTAATGGGGTTTGACGGCCAATGATATCTTATTTCCCAATGGTCTTATTGATAATTCTAGGGAATCAATCTCATACAGCAAATCGAACTTCACACGCTAACCCGACTGACCTTATAGAAGTTGTAACATGTTTTACCCATTCATGACTTTACTAATGGATAGAATTATTAGGGATTTACAGAACCTGTGATATACACAGCCATATACTAAGAAGGAAAATACTTCCAAAACCAGTATTTAATTTTTTTTATATTTATATATCTAAACCTCAATATAAATAATTTGTATAAATTTAATCATTAGTAGTTATTATTCTTTTTTTAGAAAGTTCCATATTTTCCTTTTACTTAGTGTTAGTTGTCATTTCATAATTCTGAATGCTCTGTACTAAGAATATTTGTTTAAAAAGAACCTTTATTGGCTCCTATTAACTGAAAAATATTTTTATTATAAAAAGTTTTAATTGGAGATAATTTTTGAAAGGTATGAAATAGAATTTCATTTTTAATTTTGAAGCATATTGATGTAATATGTTTTTAGCTCAACAGATGGTTATTTTAAAAGTTTTTTCCTTGTAAAATTGCATATTTGAATTAATGAAAAAATATGCGAGAATTCAACCGCAAAAAACACGCTTACCAATGATGAAAAAAATATGATGAATTTTGCTAAGATATATGTACTAATTTTGATTTTCTATATGTACATTTCAAGGAGTAAGTTCTAATCAGTAGCATTAACAACAAAAAATAGTAAGTCCGCGATTTGAACATAGTAAAAGAAGTACTAGAATCCAAACAAATCGAAATAGGAAGCAAAATCCAGCGGTTGTCTGTCTTTCGACTTAACGATTTCTGTCTGCCCCTTTGGTACCTTCGAATTCCTTCTACTCGGTGCAATAATTTTTGAAGCCTTTCCGTATTTTCAGTGCTTTAAAAATTAAACAAATGCATCGAATTTCTGTAAAACATTTTTTTTAAACGGACAAATCTGACAACTGGGCTGGTGAAAACCCTCGATGAACTCTGGTCAGCAAGCAGAGGCATCGACCTATCCAGTGGTTTCAAAATACAAGTTTACTTATGTTGAATAAATGTGGTGAAATTTAAAATTTCAAGGAGCAACCACTTATCATTAGCATTACAACTACGATATCATTTTATTTAAAAATATTAAATTTATCAAATAATGTTTGACAGAAATTATCTGCAATTGTTTTAAATTATAAAGCACTGAATATACAGAAAGCCTTCGAAACGTATTGCACTGCGCAGTTGTTATAAAGACTCAAATCCAAACAAAAGTAGAAAGCCAATTCCAGCTGTAGGGACAAGTACTCGGTGCAATATAGGTGTACGAAAATCCTCCATATTTATTCAACATTGGGAATTTTGTATTTTAAAAAATTAACAGCGTTTTATAGAGAGATTCTACACCATGATTTTATCATTGACATTTGAAAACATTGCATCAAAAAGCAATAAAAATTAACTTCATTTTCTGCTGTTTCTTTCAATTTCCAACAGTGTTTACTGGATGGAAGTACATCCATACACATTTTCACAATAATTATTTGAAAAATAATAGGGAGTTTTACGCCTTTTTGCATATTTTTTCCTAAGTCTTTATAAATCTATCTCTTACAATTACTGATATAGACATATGCGTGTATATTTCTTCAACCTGTTTTGATTAACGTATTTTCATTGTAAGTTGTTTATCTTATATTGTTTTGCATTATATATATTGCAAAAATCTTCTAATATTTCACATCTGTTGGTATTGATTTACATTAAACTCTGTATAAAATTTTTTAATGATATTTAGCAATTTTTAATAAGCCATTATTAGATGGTCTGAATATCAGTCAGATGTTTGCTGTCGCCGAGATTTCATCATTTGTTTAATATGGTTACAAATACTAATCTTTAATAATGCTTGAACTAGACTTGTGAAATTCGGAACTGACAAACTGTCTAGCAACAATTTTATAGGAATCTTTAATATCTTATTTAGCCCCAAAATCGTTTAAAGCCTATGTTGGAAAAATAACCTTTTGAACTAGTTTTTTTATTTGGAAATGCGCTAGAAATATTTATCATTTGTAATGTTCTTTTAGACCAAATATATACAAAATAATTTCGAACTTTTCAATTCAATATACTTTAAAAATAGAAGTATGCATTGTTGACGTCATCAATAAATAAACGCTTTGACAACGGTTGTGCAATATTAAATATCATAAGTAGAATATAATAAAGTATTGTTAGTCACACAACAGTTTGTATTAGTCCACAGTTTTTAAAAATGAAAACGCCATGTCATATTACTATTTTAAAAGAATTTTTTTGCAACAATATGTGTTTACGTCATGTATTCGGTATATTACTTATTTCTAAATAGTTCCAAAAAAAATGTTTCAAAAACTCAACATTCTTTTTTTAAGCTTTCCTTTGCATTTTGAGTACGCTCATGTGAATGGGAATGAATACATCCAGTTATAATGTATTGCATTACATATTTATTTCATATACATATATGTGTGTGTGTGTTTGTTCAAAGATGTTTTACACTATTTTCTTTCCAAATTTTGGACTTACTACATGGCCTACCTAACCGTTTTTGGATCACGCCTGAACTGGCGAATTGACAGAAACCTATCTGCGGGATTGAATTGAAAACAATGGTACAAGCATACTTGTATTAACGTCTTTGCATTTATTATTACTTTTCCATTTGCATTACGTAGAAAATTTCTTTTTTTGCAAACGTCGCCAATTTATGATAATGACGATTTTTAAAATAGTTTTTCAATCACTATTTCAAGTAATGTATTAATATAGTATGATTATATTTGAGCCGAAAAATTAAGGGAGAAACACGAATCTGACGTTATGTTTTTGTTTTTTCTTGATTCTGTTAGTCATTTCATTCCCCTCCCATGTATTTTCCATCTAAAATTCTGTACCAAAGCAATGGAACAATGTATTAGTTTGATACATGTGTTTGTTGGATTTTAAAATTTTCCTTGTTAGGGTTTAGAGTTCAAGGTCTCTGCAATTTATGCCTAGACCTATGACAAATAAAACCACGTGGTTTTGTAACTAACAAGATCATGAATGGACATATGGGAGAAAATAACTTCATGTATTTATGGAGATTTATTCGGTCGGCGGTAAAATATTTTCATGCACAACAGGGGTAAACAATCAAAACGAAAATCCGATAAGATAAACGTTTGTTATATCGATCTAATGTAAAAGAAGTCATTTGGTATTCAAGGCAAATATGCAATGAGTTAGGGACTTCATGAAAATTCAGATTTAATTTTCTTCATCGACAATAGGGTAATATGCATTCTGGTCATTTTAAATCCGCCGATTATATTCCTTTAAGCTATTTCTGGGGAGTAACGGGCTCATCTTACATTCATATTATTCATGAAGACGGTAATTCATATTGTCCAAAGCCGAAAATTGGAATGGACTCGCGGCGCTCAAAGCCGCCTTAATAGTTGTCTGCTGAATTTTAACGTCTTATTTTGGTAATCTGATATGCGAATCGTCTCAGAATAAATTCATGAATATTTCTCACCTTATATCAGTATTTGAAAATCAATTGCACAGGCAAGATGGGCATTTTACTACTTTGGATTTTATTTAGCAAAATGGACAATGTTAAAAAGGGGTTTACGGATTAAGTTCTTAACATTATAATTTTTCATAACCGAAATGGATGTAACATGACATTGGTAAAGGTATGTTTTACCTAGTTAAGGAAATGTTTCCTTTTTTTTGTTCAATGAAGTAACCAAATATACTAGTAAATATCATCGAATGTAAAATCTCAAAACAGAATCCATATTTAATTTGGAGACAGTTCTGTTTTGTGAATGTTTTCCGATGTTATGATTGGACACACCGGTATCCCTGATTAATCTTAAAAAATCTTGGTCACATGGATTATTTTATCAAATTTCAATGGTATACATGCGTGGAAACGAGCTTTTTCAAATTAGTTTAAATCATGTTAAAAATTAATTTTTCGCGACGGTCACCAAATACGTGAAATCGGAAGAGATAAAGGACGTGACGATGAGTGCCATGTGGTTAATTGATAGCCAAACGTCCCACAGAAGCTGATTATAATCCTGTTTTGTACAGGCGTCCTTAAAATCCAGGCTTCTGTTATATTGTTTTAGGTTTGACTTTTATATCGAAGTCGTCTTGTATTATTTAATTTTTTTTTTAATCTCACAAATGTATTCTTCTCGGAATATGGTCATTTTGGCATTGTTGTGTATATGATCTATTTTTGGCAATTTTTTTAGGTATTTGCGATTCCTACCAACGAAACTTGCACTCTGTCCGTCGGTCCGTCGCATTTGAAATTTCCACACTTGTTTTCATAATTCCTTATCATATTTATTTATTGATTTAAAAATAATCATAATCATATCATAGAAATATGTCCGACTTCCAAGCATTTAAACGAAAATCAAAGGGATTGAAAGTTATAAACTTGTACATAAAGGCTATCTTAAGATCTTTAAATAATGTCTTCTTTGGAATCAACATTGACTCTCTACTAAATAATTTACTTCAAAACAAATTCCTTCCATTATTTTGTTAATTTTTTGTCTTACACGTTGTCGATTTTTTTAATTTTGGCACTTGCACGACACTTTGTTTTTCTTGACTATTATTAATATTTTACAATAGATCCAGTACGACGTGTTTTATTGAAGTCTTAGCTAAAGGACGCATCTTTATTATTAACTGCTTGGATTTTGAAATAGCTGTCCGAAACAGCCAGTTCTTTTTCGAGGTGGGTACATGTTGTTGTCTCTTGTTTTGTTTGTTAATGTCTGCGTACTATGTATCGACTTCAAGTGTAAAATTAGATTCTTACGATTCTTACGAAATAGTTTATTTTATCATTCTAATTTCCCATCTTGCAGTCTAAAATGTAGAAATGTTAATACAATGCACTCAAAAATGAAAAAAAAAGTCTATGGGTAGCATAAATAGATAGTCAGGCATATTCTTAAATATAATATAGAGTATGATCATTCATATATTTCTACAGAGGTTGCTTAGATACATGTATAGTATTTTATACTCAAAATATTTCTGATATCTTAAGTTAGTGAAACAAAAGTTTCACAGGTTATGTTAAAAAACAAGTGTGTTCTTCCAGTTAGTTTTACACTTCTTATAAAAAATAGACATGGAAATATACAGCACATTTTTTCATTTTTCATATTTTTGACATTATTTTTGAGTAGTAACTTGAGACATATATATCTATCATCTTCATTTTTAATGAAGGATTTGTAATGATTGATTGATTTCTGTAATTGTAATTAAAGATTTGAAAACAAAACAAGAGTCGTAATGTACTGAAGAGCATATCAAATTTTCTGAAAGACCAAATATAGAATACAAAAACTTTGGACTGCATTTCAAGATGACCATCAATGATATTTCACTCGACAGTGTTTGTGTTTGCGATACAAGCTCAGCTTTCATATAATAATGAGATATACATGTAAAAAAAAATCAAAAACATTTACAACACATCTACACCTTATCTACAGAACACCTTCACAACATATATTTATTCACAACATCCACACCACATGTACACAACAGTATACTGCACATAAAATTGAGGCAAGTTTTGAATACTTTTACGTTAACATCACACTGACATGGTTTTATTTGTTTTTGGCGGTTTACAGCTCGTCACAGAGAGTGATATTCTACTTTTTAAGGCTTGTGACGAGCTCTAGATTCAACATTATCCTCCGTTTCTGGAGTATGCCTGGTCTCCTTGACTTATACCCTATATCTTCCCTTTTGTATATTAATAAGATTTATATATCCTTCAACAAGAATGGAGTATCATTCCTCGAGTAGAGATATAAGTGATAAAATTATTGTTTTGTTTAAAAAGGCTAAACGATCTATACTTGGTATAATGTTGTATTTATAATCCCCATAATGGCATTTGTTTGTCCTGGCTTTATATTTTTCATTTTCTTATTCCACAGAGGAACGTCCGGTTTGATTATTTATTCAAAAAACAATAGGCATCATGGATTCATTTGAATCCCATTAAGCATCCATTTACATTAAGTAAACGCAGCAAAAATAAGTGGAAACTAGTTCTAGCTTCTATTCTTGTGAGCATATTTTAGCTGTAATTCTACAAGTTCATATTGGGTACAATATTTATTTTGAAAAGTCCAGGAAGTTGACGAATTTTAAGCACTTTCGTCATCTACGAGATTTTTTTTTCAATTCTAATCTAAACTACTTTTCAAGTTTTTCTTTGATCTATTTTTTTTTTATAAAACTAGGAGTTTCTAATCAATCGCACTTTGTTAGTTTTCGTTTCTTAATGCTTTCAAAACCTGCGTCTTTTATCCAGATTTTCTTTTGTATTTTTTAATCATCCGTATGTAGTATGTTTCAATATGCTATGCTGGCTGAGATTGTTACTTTTGTAATAAATAATGATTGAATTAAAAATATCGACTTTCTCACGTAGAAAATTTAATACTTCACCGTACGGTTATTAAGAAAAGACTTAACTTTCTTTAACATTATGTTCTATTTAGACCCAATTTTACTGCATGACTACCCAAGACATAATTAGTACAAGAATAGTTTTCTTGATGACTATAGGGTAAAATGTAATGAGTTCAATTATACTGAATAACACTAGGTTCTTTCTAATGATAGATGTCAATGTCGCTTATCAGCTATATCGCTTTAATATTTCCGCACAATTTCACGATATGAACAACTAATATCTATAAATTAAGAGTTAACGCCTCAATGCTCACCAACTAATTCATTTTGGCTTTAGATAAATATATTTTATAGAGAAATTACGATAAAACCCGAACTTTGATATGACCAGTTAATGACCAGACAGACGGCCATGACCTTAAAGGTACAGTAAATCTGCTACGTGTATGTCCATTGAAGTGTAGGATATTTCAATTAATTTTCGATATATGGTCATCGTTCACTAATGTTTCTTCGTTTTCAATATTTTTCGCCGTTTAAACGGCTAATAAAGCATGCAATTGAAATTGCTTCAATCAAAAAGCCATTTGGTACCGCCTGACAATTCATCAAACTGAGAGCGACGTTATCGATATCAAACATAAAACAAAGCCTTTCACTCGATTTATCAAAACCTCCACAGAAAACGAATATCCGATCGAAAGATGACAGCTGAGCTTCTAATAAGTCTTACAAATCTTTTAGTTTAAAGCTAACTAACGTAACTGGTTACTGAAGGCTTACAAGTTTTAGCGCATGTAACCATATGTTTGGAATAAAACTCGAACATTGTAAATAGTCATACTTAGATATATAATCTTAAGAAAACAATTGGAAATAGTTGCTAGTCGTTTCCTGTAAAAAAAAAACAAGTATCTGTGTGGTAGGTCAAATGCCAGCCAAATATGTACAAATATCATATTAATGTACAACTCTCTTATGAAAGGTAAAGTATTTATTTGAGTGAATTGGGGCAACGCTTGATATAACAACATCACATTAGAAATTATATAATTTGGTTATAATTCTGTTTTTATAAGTTTCACTTCTTCTTTGTTTTTTTCTCTGTTTCGATAGATTTACCTTTCTTGATGTCTTTTCTTCATTTTCTTGTAATGACAAACAGCTATAGTTATATGCCTCTAAAACTAGTAAACTTCATAATTTGTATCGACAAAGTTTTTTAATGGAAAAGAATTTATCTGGCAGATAAGATGCCACAAAAATCCATTTCTTAAACTATTATGAAATTATGGGATCAATCCTAGTCATTTCAAAACTGATATCTTGTTCATCGTGTGATGGCATCCCGTTGTTCGTTTCCCACAACATTTTTTAGAAATTTCCACACAATTAGATATATATTTAATTTAGCCCCTACGTGGTTCCATTTCTTAGTCGATATTTTTAACGAATAAATTGAAAATGTCACTAATTTTCCATGTAATGCTTTTAAATAGTATACCATGGAGGATATTCCTTTTACCGTTGATGAAAACTGTGCTTTTTCGATTGTGTCGTAATTTTGTGACACGCTGTCACTTGAACCTTTCTTCTGACACTACATGATGTTTGCTATGCATGAAGAAGTGTTTGTTCACAGGCTTTCTTCATAACCGTCAGAATTTCTTTCCATTATAACGTACAATTCCATGCTCAATGGGATAAAGCTGTTTTTAATTAAATTCAAGAAAAAATAACCGATTAAAAATGGTGTCACTTTCTTGATCTTCTTAAATTTGTAGTATTTACACAGTTTTTTAAATTTCTTGTCCTGTTGAACATTAAAACATTATTTGTTCTATATATTATTCGTATGTGGTCTCTATTTCAGTGAATCCTTTTGCTAAGATAAGCTTTTTCACATGTAACTTGTCATGCATGGTTCCAGAAGATAGATAGTTTGGTTATTAACTGTTTTGTTCATCTCATTAAACTGTATCATTTAATCTTTCACGGTTATAGACAAAAATAAATAAAGTAAGCTTAAATTAGCTATTTGGGTGACTTTCATTAAAAAACCAATTGACTATTTTCGATATAATAGTTGTCACTCTATATATTTGTACATAGATCATTATACTAAATTTAAAGTCCTCAAAGAGCTAATGTTTTTAATTTTTGGTCCAGAATTGTAAGTGTTCTCAATTTAGAGTTCCAAATGTAATCAAAAATAATTATTGTACGACACATAAAAGAATGTAAATGATTCAGGAAAAACCCAAAACTAACAGCTATCATTTCAAATACTTTGCCTAATATTCCACAAAGCCTTGACAATATTATGTGTATTTTAGAATAATCTGAATATTTTCATATCTTATATTACACATTTTGTAATTTCAATTTTAGTGTAACACTGACTTCAAGCATAGAGAGTACAGAATGTCTAAAATTATCCCAGATATTAAGGGAAACTGATCTGCTAAATGTAAGTTCAGGTATTATATTTTTTTTTTTGCTCTGTAACTTTGAAAACCTACCAGGTGGGAGCAAATGACATATCCGGAACCACTTTTGGTGTATTTCTTTTGCAGTTATACGGCGTTATCTACCCCAAAATCGGAAAACCTCCTATCTCTTCATCATTTAACTGAAAAATTAGGATGACTGAAAGTCGTGACTTTTTTGATAATCTAACGCAACAAGCGGGAAGGTCAAATCTAAATAATGGGTGGTTGTAAATATAGACATAAAAAGATATAGGGTAAATGTCAGAGAGACTTCCCTCCAACAAAGAAAAAGGGACTTTACAAAATCAAAAATTTTTGAAAGCAAGGTTGGACTAAAGACGGTCATTGTGAGTCACCTGTTAATACTGCCTTGAAATGACCTCAGGTCAATATTGCGTTCTATATTTGCCTTGTACTAATTCACGGATTTTACTTAGAGACAAAACTTTACCAGATATAGAATACATAAAAGACAACAATATCGCTCTGTGGTCAATCTGTTTGAAGAACTCGCATCAGCAAAATCATGTGTGCATTGAATTATTGCGTGACTGGTTACTGTAACTACCGTCGTCTTTTTTATTGTGTCATTAAGATTGCACTCCAACTTAATAAATTACGTCAAATGGTCAGACTTTTCATTTACGTTTTGAAGTTTTTACTGAAAAAACCAATTCACGATGTTCCAAGAATTTGGTCGATACAGTTAATAGATCTGATTTTTATATTTCACACGGATTTTCATATCGACGGTTCAATATCAGATACATTCTATTGTGCGATCACAGCATAATGAAACAATTAATAAGCCGACTAGGTACGAATCCACTTCGAAGTTGGTCCGTTTATGACCTGACGTATTATTGTAGAGCTTTTAAATCTAGTTTTATCACCAAGTCTTAGCTCGCACGTGTGCTTTAGTTATTTTATTCTATTCACCCAATGTTAAAAAGAAATCTTTTAATTTCGCCCATATTGCACGGCTGATCAGAATGGCCTATTGACGGAGAAGACTAGGGTGAAAGCAAGCAGAAAATTTCTTCAGAAGAAATGTAGTCAAGGAAAGCTATTAAGGAACGTGTAAATTGGATTAAAATCTTAATATTTGTTTATGGTGGTTTTTTAATAAGTTTTCTTTAAATTCGATCAAATTAGTTTGAAATTTATCAGTAAAAATATTTCAATGGATTTCCTTTATGTAGACATGAAAAGTCAAAACACAAAAGCAATGAGATATATAAACACAAAAGCAATGAGATATATAAACGTGAGATATATAAACGAGTAGACTTCTAATGTAACATAAGTAAGGTAAAATTGGAAATAAAAATATTAAAGTATAAACTGAAAACAAGATTTAGATCCTTTGAAAACCATCTGAGATGGCTAACAATAATTCTAGTCATCTTCACAACTCATGTCTATATCAGAGTCAATTTTATTGGAAATAATTTTATCTTTACTCCCAGCTTAAAGCATGCAGAGGAAAAAATTACTTAGTGTATATTTTACTTACGCTTCATCTTTTGTCTTAATTCGCCTTTTGAATACCGGACTCCCTCAAATCGATGTGCAGCAAGAAAATTATTGTGTGCCTAAAAATCACAGATAATGGTATTATATAAATTTATTGTTTGTTTCGCTCTTCCAAAATGCACTTATCTTAAGGTAAGGTTCATGTAAAATTTAGTTAATCAAGAACAATAAGTTTTAAACGACCAGTTAAGAGAAATTACCCTAAAACGTAAAATATATGCGCTTAAAAACATAGGTTCTTTTAATTTCCCGCTTTCTTCAAGGCTGCAAACCTTATTGTCATTCAATTCTAATTATAATTCTATATTGATGAAATTAACCACGTGCATCATAAACATACAATGAATATTAATACAATAACATACAAAAATATAAGGTCATTTGTTCAGAGAACAAATGTAGGTCTTTCCCGATAATTCCGCAAGTAGAGTTGTCTTTAAGT
>JAULBM010000031.1:2031545-2053618 GCA_032357055.1 Geukensia granosissima | reverse complement strand
TTGTTTGCTAACTTGTTTCCGTCCTGAATATGCATGAAATATTTGCCACTGGACGTTAAACAACAATCAATCAAACAAAATTAAATTATCAGTCTTCAAAAGTTATATATAAATAATTTGTATCTGTTCTTAGAAATCTTAATTTTTAGGAAAAAGGGTTACTTTCCCATCATCTTCCATATATGTACAAATTAGTTAGAACATTAATAAACAATAAGCTAAACCGTAGTTGAGTTGAACTCTAGACCAATTGCTATCCTTCTTAAACTTCTTTCGTGTATTCAGGTCGCGGGTTTAAAACAAAAGAACGACCATAAAGACCCCAAAATTGTTGACAAACACATTTAATTACTAGTAAAAACCGGACCAAAATACTCGTTAGAACACACCAAAATACCAGCAAAAAGGTCGCCTCCATTTAAGAAATTTGATGCCCTATCAAAAGTTATCAATTTCGCCACTTAAGATTTAAAAAAGGTACCAACGTGTCACCAAAAAATACTGATGTCATGTGAGCACTTCACTGCCGACTACAAGGCAGGTGCTAACCCCCGTGACTATTACAGTTCTAAAGCAGCAGCATCCGACTAATGTTAAAATAATAGTATATGTGAATGCCTATTAATTGCAAACTGAATCTGCAGACCGGCTTTGTCTTCAGATGTGGTCAAACTAAAAGCGAATTTGTGCGAATCATAATATAGCTGCTAACAGATGAAGTATACAAGGGCAAAAAAACCAAAGTTGCGGTATGATAATCGTTACTTTGAGATGATTGAAAATTTATGAGGCAGTTACTACCGTCATTTATGTGCCAAAAGATTAAATCATCTTGTCTAATTATCAAAAATATATATGAAACCGACCCATTTCAAACATATAACATGTAGAGAAAAGACATCTGTTTTCAGATTAGAGTATTGTTCCTGACGTAGTATTTTATTCAGTCGCCCTTTCAGTAGCCTTGTAGGGTTTCCGGTAAAAAAAGATACCAGAAATTTCAGTGGTTTATAGATGGTTTTTGGTAGTTCGTTATTCGGTGTCAGCATTGTTTTATAAATTAATATATTATAATAATACATATAATGTATCTCTCATAAATTTCATTTCATGTTTTTGCAACAACAGACACCAAAGGCAAATGATGGTGAATTTCACAAAAATAGATGATGTTGGACATACACCCAATAATTCACTTTTTGTGGGTATTTGTAGAATTTGTTTTTCCGTCTTGGTGTATATTATTAAAATTTGATTTTTGTATTGATGCGAAATATCAGCTTATACATAGATATATGGAAAAGATTAACTAAATATTAGTTATAAAAACATAAAGTAAAAACACACTTCTTTCAAAGAGCTCTTAAAAGTTCGATAAGAATGTGACATTCATATAATTAGTAATTAAACAAACTTATTTTAAAGTTGTGACCTCTCGTATTGAAATATCTTTTTTTTAATCTGCATTCCAAAGGTTTCTGCTAGTTTTGTCATGTCTTTTTCGTTTGTATTAAGTATGTTTCTTTTCGACTATGAAATTGTCATCACTTCTAGATTTTTTATTGTTAGTTATTAGGACATGTACGAGGGGTTATTCAACTAAAAATATAGCTTGTAAACATTGATGCTCACATTTTCGTGAGAATAATGAATCTTTTCGTTTGGGCCTATTGGAATACTCTCATGCTTTGTGTTGGTGACCTATTTGCACCACGTTTCTGCTATTACAAGTAATTTAAGAAAATTAACAAGTGGTTAGAAAAAAACTAAATGTTGTTAAAGTTTCTTATGCAATTTTTAAACAGGAAAGTATGGATCGTTTTATTTGACAGGTTAACAATATTTTTGCAATGAATTGTGCATTTTGTTTGACGCCTCGTTTAAAGAATTGCTGTTTGATAAGTTATATCTCGTTAAATATGAATTTATCCACTTAAAATTTTCAGGTATGTTGCTTCACAAAACAGATATTTTCAGCATGGTGTATAGGGGATTTGCAGACTATTGATTTGAATACTGATGAAACGCGGTCACTCCACTGTGCACCTGCTTAATGTTTTGTCATCAATACATGTGTAAGTAATTTATATAAGTGTAAAAGGTGTCATCCAATTTATCATTTTTATAAATTGTCAATATTTCGTTATTTTTTGTCAGTTTCCTCTGACATGACTTGACTACAAATTTAAAATGTCAAAAATTTTGAAATGTATTTTATCTTCATATTCTTCATGACTTTTTGCATATAAACTGTTATCAATCAATCGATCTGTATAAAGTAACTTTTAATATCACATATTTTACCATTATAACATGTAGCATTGTGGAATACTTGTTTCTTTGTGTTTCTTTAATTTAATTGAATATCAGAACACAAAGTTGTCGAAACACTACACATAGACAGAATTTATTAATTTTGAAATTCCAAAGGTATATTTTTACACTTTTATCTTCTTCTAAGTTCTTGTTTTCTTAAACATATCATTCAAGGCAGAAGAGAAGTTCCATTAACCCTAAAATTTCCCAGTAAACGACGCAATTATATGAATGACAGCTTAGAGTTATAATAAATCAATATAAAGCTTCGAGGTTAGATTTCTTGGTTTAGAGGCAGATAAATTTCTAATTGATTTCGATCAAAATTGACAAGAATTTAGATGTAACTGGTTATTTGTCCAACTATAACAGCTGTTCCGCTTTCCGTTGATGACCGGCATTGGTCATTATCGTCCGTAATTTTGTTATGCTACCCAGAATCCGAATCCGGCACATTACGTTTCCCCTAGGAAGGAATTACGGAAAGTCGTAACTCTATATTAACGGTTCATTAGTGCGTAAATTGTGTTTGTATAATTGCGGCATTAACACAAAGCATAGAATTTGCGACGTTTCTTGTGATTTCACGTCAGGTTCAAACCGATGTTGGTTTAGACAAATGAAAATTTTAATCTGTTTAGAGTGTTTAAATTTGTCCAAAAGTATGTTGTTAAACCAAAGTTTGATAAAGCAAAAAAAATCATAAAAAGGAAGACAGTTGGTAATAACCATTAACTTAATTATAAGAAAGAATTCAATAACTTAATCACCAAAGGTTAATATAAATAAAACATCCATTTTCTGGCATCAAAAACATGTATCGCGGTTTTAATAGTTAAATCATTTATTTGGTAATTCCTATAAAAATGACACCGGACAAAGTGCGATGGTTCAAAAATATAAAACAAGTGCATAACTATAAGTTAGTCGGTGTATGTAGCCATTAACTACGCTATTCCACATGAATAGAATGAGTTTCAAGTATGGTACATTGCTGCAGAATAACGAACAATTTCACATTTGGTTTTGTTCTTTACAATTCTTTCCATTTTCTGTATTTTTATTTTGTTAAGTATTCTTTTGATGCACTTGTTTCCATCTTTTTTGCATTGGTCTCCCGGCTTGATTGTCTTTTATGACCCAAAGATGATATTTCAACCCATGTTGAAATAAGGTAGGAAGCAACTCCATACATCTGACATATCTCTTATCATTCTACGTCAACATGGACGAATATTTAGTCATAGAGACTAACATCCTTTTATCCTTAATCTGAAATGATACAACTTTTGTAATAGCCATATATTATAAGAATAATTGGAATAATTTACTTCCACTAGACTCTTTGTTGACATAAAACAAAATGTCAATGTTTCAAGATTATCGTGTTTTAAACAGCGCTTGTTATATATAATTCGTACAGATAAAGTTCAGATATGGCTTATTTCCTTACTGTCTGTTGATTCACTATCCAGATTCACTCTCACTTCTGTTTTGCCATTAGCCTGTGATGCAACAGGAAAGTTCTTAAAAGATCAATGGAATAGTTTAATCATTCCACATTTATATGTTACTATTGCAAGAACAGCACCTATTTCTCTATGTTTCGTTGTGTCGTGTTTTTTTGTTTTCCAAGCAAATTTATGAAATAATTTGATAACCTGTTTTATAGAGCAATACCAGTAACACGACAATTGCTTATTTGCTAAAAGGTAACTTGCAAATATTTGGAGGTTTTTTTCGCGATTTTATTATTGACGAAAATCTTATTGAATATTTTATGAAAAAAATTATCAGAGAAAAAAATTCGTGAAATTCCTTTTGAATTGTTTGATACGGAAACCTATAGACGTTTGTAATTTATAAGTTTTGGATGACCGTCTCAACGGAAAATCATACCACATCTATTTTTTATATTTAAATAAACTATTTTATGGTTTGCTCATATCAAAAATAACGAAAGTTTTAAACTAATACTAATGAAGTGCCAAATAAGAAAAACTATAGACTTTTAATATATTTGTGAAGAGATTTTGGAATTATTACAGAAATGAGTATAACTAAAAATGTTTTCCAAAATACAAAATTGCACATACATATAGTTATAACTAGAAATTTTCATAAGGCAAATCTTATGAAGAAAACAAATTCAAATCAGGGAAAATACATACATATTTTTTAATTATAACAGACTTCTATGATTTTCCAAGGCGAAATATACATGATACTCATGTGCATGTGAACCGAGTTAAACATGATTTGTACATGATGTTCGTATAATAAGAGCATTGTCTGATAGTCATTTTGGAACATTTAAAATTGTTTGATTTTATTGCTTTGACCCAAATCGGTCTTTGTCTACAAATAAAGATTATTGGAGCAGAAGTTGCTTACCCTTCCGGAGCACCTGAACTCACCCTGGTTTTTGTAAGATTCGTGTTACTCCAGCTTCAGTTTTAAGTGTAGTGTTGTGAGTTCTATGTTTGTCTTTCGTTTCCTTTTGTTGGTCACGGTCTTGTCTGCCTTCTGACATAACGATTTCTGTCTGCCACTTTGGTATCTTCGAATTCCTTTTATTGTAAAACTTAAATTATATATACTGGAATTAGCATTGGAAGATTGCACATACAAAATTATATAAGAAAAAGTGGAAAATGATTTAATGACATGTAGTACAATAATGACTAACAATAACAAAGGGCACAACTTGCAATAGGAAGCAATGCTACTGAGCATAATTTGTGCCAGTAGCCAATTTGCTTTTTGGGGATAATTATATAATTAAACTATTAATCTCCTATTTTTATAATTAATATAATCATTAGTCAAACTCAATACGGAAAATGATTATAGGAGAGAACAATATGGCACTCCTATTTAACTATCTGGAAAAACATATTTATTTGACCATAACGACTTAAAGTATTTGGTCAGTCTTTTGAGATAAATGTGCTTCATAATATCACAATTTTGTACAAATCGCTTTCCTTGAAGTGTGAATTTTATTTCTTTTTATTTTTGCTTTTCCTTTATAAGTATTGTACCTGCTCTTGACTTTGACATACTAAGAGATAAATGGATAAACACCAATAATTAGCAAATGATCTATTTACCATAACTGAATATGGCTTGATAGATGAATATGTAACGCTGCCTTGGTCCCAATATACATTAGAACAGGGGATTCTTTGATAGTAAACTATAATATTAACAATTGTTCGAATTTAGGCTGCGTTTCTAATTATTAATTAATGCAGAGTACTATTAATCGTAACCTTACTAGCATGGTGCCCTCATCAAAATTTTCACCGAATCAAATGATTTTTTGAGTTAAAAATATTCATGTATAAGTTAAGGAGAGAAAACTCTAGCTGCAATCTTAGTTTTAAATATCTATTTAATGGTGACTTCCTGGTTTCTTGGTTCTAATTCTCATTCTGATTTTCTTTTTATATATAAATATATATATATATATATGTGTGTGTATGTATGTATGCGTTAGTCAAATGCTTGTTAATGACATGAATTTAGACGATTTTGTACGTATATTATTTGAAACATAGTTCCTGTTTAGCTTGTATCGCTCTGTTATTTTTCTTTTAATTTGAAGGTATAAAGTATAAAAATGCCAACATTGGTTTGAAGGTATTCAGTCTAATTTATAGCAGTTTTTAAACATGTTAAAATGTCGAATATTTGGTATAAATATACGTAAAAATTAGATATATTTTAGCTTTTACATCAAATTCAATCGTCAACTGCATGTCATTGTTGTGCAAGACATTCTAGCATAGTCAAATCTGGTGAGTCAATAAATTGAACTAATAAAAGTGATTTTTCATTTCTTATGACAGATTCCAAATACGGTATATTAACGAGCGTGGGTAATTAGTATGATCATGCCCGTTAAATTTTCTAGATTTACCGCATTGAAGCACAGTATTCGTTTTCTAAATTGATAAATTATACGTTACCGATGCAAACCGCATCTAAAACTTATAATTACAGCCAAGTCTTAATTATTTCCAACACGTGCACAAAATGCAATAAAATTTCCTTTATTGGCTATCAACATGAATTACGGCCATCATAGGAATTTGAGGATTCTATAGGAGGGAAGCTTGATTGAAATTTATGTTACAATGAAATTATTGAACAGAGCTCATTTAAAGAGCATAAGGGTGTTTTAGAAGATTTGTCGGTATTCCAGTAATCTAATTGATACGTTAGAATCTATATCATTATTTTCATGCCAATTTATAGAAAGATCCGTCAAAGCCTGACTTTTACAAGATTTCTGGATAAAAGTGTAACTTAGATAACTTCATCATACTACAGAAAAACAAGAATGAATTCCTTTAAATCACTTGTTCCTTTAAATGTCAGTGTAAGCCTTACTACAAAGCTGACTAATTCGTCTTTATTGCTTTAACAACCGTAACGGTCTTTAGAGAAAACAAATTTTGCAAGCAAGTCACGAATTCCCCTTGAATAGATTTGCGTTGGGACCTGCAAATGGAATCTAATTTCCCAGTCATTGTTTGTAAATTAGGCGTTCGGCTTTTGATTGGATTGTCTAATACTTGTCGGCTCGGTCCTAATAAAAACGTGTCCCTAGTGATCTCCGAGAAATTGACCGTACAGAGGCTGCAATTGTCTCGGTTGCACAGAGCTACGACTGTTTTGTGTAAAAGAAACTTCACACATCTATACCGACAACGATTTCACATTATCAAACTATCCAGCAAAAGAAAAGATCAATTTTCGGAAGACGTGATTAATTAACTGGTCTTAAGATATATTTTCAATCTAGATTTCAACCTGAAACGAGACTTCGTTAACGCGGCATAAACCGAAATGCATATTAAGATTTAAATAATATTTAGATTTAAAGTTTAAGGAATGTGACTGTATCTGTAATAAATCTATTAGAACTAATTGATATAGGGGTTAAATAACACTGCTCTTATTTTTTTCAGAAGAAAGATCAAAATACACAAGAATTATATCTTTGATCTGCACAAGTATAATTCAAGACGGTTTCAGAATTATCTCGTGTTACTTCATTTTTAAATTGTAAGTTTGGCTTGGAAAACACTAACGTAAAAAGAGGTATAGGGAAGGGTGAAGGGTGAATCAGAAAATATTAGGTCAATGGACAGTGCAAAGTCGTTCAAGAAGGGAAAAAAGAAAGAAAACCTAGACCTTCTGTATCATAAAAGTAAAACAGTTACATGTAACAATATTACATTTAAATAAATGTACTTAATACTTAAAACAAACGACATCAGATAGCATTACACATAGTTTAATTTAATATGTTATGTTTTGGTCAGAATTAACACAAATATTTTTTAGAATTAATATATACGGCTCAGGAAAACGGACTCTTAACTCTTCATACAGCTGATAGGTCCCTGACTTCCATATTTCTGTGATCACCTCAGTAAATGATAAATGTACATGCACGATCATGTGATAAAGTTGATTTTTTATCTAAGGGGACATATTATTTAAAGTTATGTTAAATATAATGTTTTTTTCTCATTCAGAATGCTTCATATCACACAATGAAATAAGAACTAAGTACAAAATTTAGCACGTAATTAAGATTTTATTACATATATTTTTATTTTACTTCAAAAATTTCATTTTACATTTGAATTGTTTGTCTGCTTTTATATGTCTTCTTGTCAAAAACCTCTGCTTCAATTACCAGTTTAGACATATGTTTGCAGATACATAATTCTTCTCGCTGGGACATGACAGACTAGTTGTCCACAATGTAATATCGTGATAAAAATCTAAAGTCGAAGAAATGATTCCATTAAGATATGAAATCCGAACCTAAAAAAGGTTATAAACAACTTGTACGAACTAAAGATGACAATATGAACCAGCGATAAAATCGAAAAATATTATGCGAGCTTTATATGACTATTTAACACTTTGCTTGTAATTGGAGCCTATGATTATAATCACGAGTATCTTGTATCACATATGTAATCATTACCCATAGTTCTTTTGTGACTTTCTATAACTATCAATCTTATTCAAAACGATATACCCGATAAAATATGACGAGAAGAGGAAAACGACCATTAAAATTAGTTTTATTACACCCGTGATGTATTTTGGTGCTGACGATATTTTCTAGCTTCTTTTTTCCGTTCAACCATCTTTATTTTCTTGCATTTTATGAAAAACATTAAGTTATATTTCACAAAATAAATGTTAGTCATAAGATAATCGTGGATAAGTTACGAAGTATTAACAGTAGTCAATATATCAAATTTTACCATAAACGGCACAACTGTACTACCATGCACTCTCCTAACCCCAGCATAAATACATGACCTAACCTTTTCGGTTAAACAGTTTTAAGTTGCCTAATAAATTTCGATTCATTCGTTTTCGCATATAAGTTGTTATCTCATTTGAACTCGTGCAAAAATTGTAAGAATATGTAGAATAATTTGTAGGAACTTTATAAATGATTGTTGATACAATATTCTAGGCAATGATTGTGACAAAGCTAATGGATCTATTTGTCTGAAGTCATAGAAATATATTTATTAATTTCCCTTTTTAACTAAAAACTATATTCGAAAACTGTTTTTATTTCCTTTTTTTGCATTATCATCTTTCATTGATTAGTTGAGTGTTGCTTAGAGTTCAGTAGCAAATATTTCTTGCATATTCAGAACGAGAGTATATTAAATCATGTTTAAAATATACTTAATGTATAGTTTTTCAAATAGCACAAATATTTATAACATTTCGGCGGCATCTTTTTAAATTTCGTTACAAATTTTATCTATTGCAGGAATAAGATCTTACTGTACGCTAGATTGTTGAATTTCAAATATTTTCAAGAACAGAAATGAATCGTTAATCTTAAAAGAATATGAAGGTATTTCCTCATTACTTGAACACTGACACCTGTGTTATGAATATAATAACCTTACATGATATTATATCTGCACCTATATATACTTGCAAAGTGTTGCCGAATCATCGTGGCAAGTAGGCCTTGTTTTAAAATTTATCCTCTCGATTTGGTATGGCTTTGTGATTATAAAACTGTAAGTCGATAAATGGTTTTCGGTATTAAAGAGAAGATTTACAACGGTTCCAAAAGTAAACGGATATCTTTTAGCAATATTTTGATCGTTTCTGAACAGGAAAACTGTTTTTTATCGGTAAAACTTCCCAAAAATTAAATTTTGTTCATATTGAAGGAATTACAAACATGTACATTTGTGTTTATCAAAATTAAAAATGTCAAAATTCACACAGATTTTAAAATTAATAGCCGCATAAATTATAAAACGTGTTGGACTTGTCACTCGTCTTATGAAGTCGTCGTTATATGTTTTGACAATTGTAAGATTTCCTTTGTTTTGTGTGCTGTCTTGTACACGTTTTTATGTTGTTGTCAGTGACAAAATGATAATAAAATATGTACCTAATGAAACAATAGATATTTTCATGGCATCAAGTACAAGAATTTAATTGACTTTTTCTGGAAAAATTATACTCAGAATCTTGATATTTATATAGTCGTTTATATATTTTACAAGATTGTCTGTAACGCGTATGATTATAAGTAACAAAATATAAATTCATTCTTATGTACAAGGTTTTGTCTAATAATAGGTTTGGTCTAAATTTGTGGTAATTGGTACCAAACTAATTGTTTTTAAACAAAAAACAATATTGTTCTATTGCTAAAAGATGTTTGAGTACCAAACTAATTACATGCACATTCAGATTCAGATTTCAATGTTAAGTCTCTTGCATTACAACTTCAATATTTTAGGATACAATGATAATAATACATATTAAAAGTATTAAAGAACAAGTGCCATTCATAAACGAATTATGAGAGACTGTGTACAATATATTTATTCACAATAAATTTTTAAAATAAGAAACCAACACATTTTTAATTAAGAACATAACAAAAACATTTTTCTACATACAATCGGTAACCATGCTGACTAAAACAGTTACTAATCTTAAAAGAATAAATGATTTTTTTTTCATTGTCACTTATAAACAGTTAAAATCTTCCCTGTATAGTACAGTATTTTCCTATAATTTTTTCGTCAATCAACATAAAATGTGCATTTACGTACAACATGTTCATGCTTTTTCCTCTTTACATGTGAAAAATACTCTATCATATACCTATTTATTTTCAAAGCGACTAGTTTCTAACTTAATGGTGCGACACCACATTTTAATTTGGCATATGCCCTTTTAACTAAAACGGTAAAACTGTTTAATCAAAATATTTTTTCTTTCATACACCTTTAAAAGTTTATTCTAAAATTTTAACCAGTTTTGACGTACTATTCTCTGTTGCCAATTAATTTAATACTTCTTATTATAAATATCTTAAAAAATTTGGCCTTTCGATCAAAATTACTCAATTTACATAATCTCCAAAACTATTCCCAGGAAGTTTAGTCACAACTCTTATACCCTATTTCCTAACACCAACATCTATAACTTCATTTAAATACCTTAAAATAAATTATGTCTATATCCATATTACCTTATACTTAATTACGAATGTTGAATAATATGGAGAATTTTAGTATGCATTATTTACATTTCGAGAAGTAGACTCTCACCAAAAGCATTAGAACCATAACGTATAGTAAGTCAAAGATCCAAACATAGCAAAAGAAGCGTTCAAATCTAAAAAAATATCGAAATGGGAAGTCAAATCCGACGGCAGGGACAACTACTAAGTGCAATATTTTTCGAAGACTTTCCTTATTTTCAGTGCAAATATAGAATTTTAAGAAATGCAGCAACTTCTGTTAAACATTTTTTGATAAATTCTGCGTCCGAAAACTGAGTTTATTCACTCTATTGTCTTTATAAAAAGACACGGTCCTCCAACCCATGCCCCAATTTACTGCATCATTTGGTGTGTATTTAGATATATGCATGTCTTTTACTTATATTTTCAAATTTTGGTGTTGAGGTTAACTGGTAAAAGATAATGCATATGTTTCATTCGGCGACTAACGTGTATTTACAATCCTTGGTGAATATATCAAGCATTTATTATCACACTTTACAGGCTGAAATTTCTTCAAAATTCTTCGAAGCTATATTCAACATTGGGATCGATTAAAAAGATTCTAATTTCTTCCAAAAAGGAATCAATAATCTATGTAATACAATTGTTATTGAATTCAAACCTGCAGATAGATTCGGTGTAGAAAAAGGGAACAAAGCAATACTAAAGCCACACGTAAATTTTTACACAAATACGTCAAAAATACCTGGAAAATAAGAGCAAAAAAGACACTTAATTACAGTAGGCAGGCAAATCCTAATAAAAATGTCCATTTTACCCTAGTTGAGCAGACTAGCCGTTAAGGTTTTGATGTGATTTTGATACTGTGTCACCTGTAGAAGTTTGAATTCTATTGCCATTTGGTGGGTGGCTGTCTCATGGACAATCATGCCACATCTCCTACCACCGAAAATAAGGTTATTTGTCTGATAAAAAACCCACTTCGTGCATGAGAGTGTAGCCTGTTCCATGTCAGGATTCCTGACTATTGTGCAGTGTTTTGTGACAGTTTCATCATTTTAGTTTGATTGTTTTCTCTGTTGTCAATTTGGTAGGCAGAGTAAAATAAAAAATACAACTCCGGCTCTAAATTGTCACTAAAGTGATTTTTTTTTAACTTTAAAAACTTATCACTTTAGTGACAATTTACAGAACGAGTGGTATTCCGCCCCTAATGAAAACTTATTTTTTTATCAGATTCTTTTTAGGTGGTGATTATTTTTACTCCGTGTCTTTTGTATTTTACTCTGCCTTCTATATTGACAATTCAACCTGTCCATTTTCCATACACAATCTTCCAAACCAATACTCTAAGTGAATTATAATTTAGGATATCACAATTAAAATGACGGACAATCAACTCACAAACAATTTCCTAGAAGTTCTACAGTAAAAGCTGACAATCATAATTAAATTTCCCCCGTTTCTTCCATACTTTATGAGGCTGGATAAACTATTTAATTTGACATCCTTGTAGATCAAACTAGCCGCTTGCTGTAATACGAACGGATCGATTTATTAAAGAGGCTTTGCTTTGTTTCTATCGTAGTTTAAGAAATTTATGTTTTCCTACAAGAGCAACATTTTACATCAAAAGACATTAAGAAGAGTATTGATTTAAGTTTGGTCACAAGATTTACATATATAAGAATATTGAGTAGAGAAAAAAAAAACCAAGAAGTCAATTATTTTGTGTATTATAGATGCATGTCTTTCTATATATATATATATAAGAAAACATGTATTCATGATCAACGACAGCCATTTTGATAAATCAAATGCAAGAGTGCACATCTACTCATAGAGGATAACATCGCTGCTTAATTTGATTACATTTGGAACAAAAACAATAAAAATACAGATTAAAATAATTTTTTATCAGTCGCCTCTTATCCTTATGATATATTTCATGGCATATTTTAGTCTAGAAATTTTTTTGACATATATATATATATATATATATAACGATAGAAATATTGAGACAATTTTGAAATTAAAATTTAAAAACCACCGTTTTGTATTGCGACCGCGGTCATATTTTTCAAACCGATACCGTTGTTTTATATAATATTTATAATGCTTAATACAACTAGTATCTCTTCTTGGTGTCTTCATCATAAATCAAACCTTTAGCTTGCTTTCTGTAATTGAGAGCATTCATTGGAGAGGTATCGTCTTTTTGCATGCATTTTTATTTAGTACATGAATATATTGTTCAGGTATTCTCTACTGGGATTGGATGACTTTCTGTTTGATTTTTATAGTTCGTCGGTTACTACTTTTGTTTTTGTTATTTGGTTTCACCACTCGTTGGTGGAGGGCTGGGCACCCACTTAACATGTTTAACCCATCAAATGTATTATGTGCCTGTTCCAAGTCAGAAATTGTGCATGGTCATATTTTTGTCTTTGTATGATATGCTTTGTTTCATTTACATGATAATATTCAGGTAAGAGCAGTATTATCTTACGTAGAGAGAGAGTTTTTGGGAAACCTACAATATTCAATTTTTGGATTAAGCCCGATTTCAGTGTAACGGCCGCCATTTTTGCATTCCTAATCATTTCGGGTTAAAAAAAATTTAAGTTTCATTGATTTCAGAGTGTCGGTCTCTTAGAAAACGTACGAAATAGTTTAGCGGAGAAGAAGAAGAAAGAGGTTAAAAAATATAAGTTATATTTGGGTGACCTAATAATAATTTGAGAAATTATCACACCCGAAACTTGATTTGTATATGCTTAATATGACCACGAATATAGAAAAAATGATGTTTGTTTATCTGAGGCTTACTTTCTCACTAATATAGGGCCGATTTCATCAAGGAAAGAATCTCTTCATCAATATTGACTATTTGATGTTAAATGTCAAAAGAGGGGAAAATCGGCTCATCACATACAGTTTTTTAAGTGCTTATCATAGTTTAATGCCAAGCTTATCAATATTAACGAATATGATTAACTTCAATCCAAATTTTTTACTGCAATCAGAAAACGTTGAATATGGTTTAATACAACCCTTGAAATTCACAATTTTTGTTTTAGAAAAGTATTAAGTAAAACTTCGCCAGTAAATTATACAGTAAAGGATAACTTGTGTTAGTCAAAAATATACATTTAGCAGAAAACATTTAGTTATAAATGAATCATCAATAACTATATGAGGTTATGTTAACAGTATAATAATAATTGTTCATATATATTTAACATGAAATTGAACTAGATATACATTACGAAATAACACTCATTATCATATATTTGTAGAAAAAAAGGGAAAACTATATCCTTTGACAAAACTTAAAAATTGTTACCTTTAAGAGGTTGGGGACTTGGAATTGCCAAAGCAGTGCTATATGACTTTTAGTATCCGGTTTATATTGCATGCTAAATCCTTACCCTTATCGTCAGTCATTTCCGTAATTGACCCGTTAACTATAGTACACTCAAACCTAAAAAACAACAAATCGCGTAAAAGAGACTGTTGAATACATTAATTCGCGATTATAATGCACCACCTATTGAAAAGCAGTCAGTAATACATGTATGTCAAGTATTTTGTATAAAGTTGGGACCGGCTACTGAAAACAAAAAACGCAAAGATAATGGTATTAATGATGAAATGTTGCTGTACCAGATAAAGATTCTGCATTTCAGGAAGCCGAGTTAAATTGTGTAATAAAGGACAAAAATAACTTTAAAAATGAAAAACATGTTAGTTCTACAAAGTCAAATGAGATGATCGGGATTATCCAGGAATATCTTAAGGGAAAGATTTTGCAAATGCTTGCAGGAGCAAAAATCACAGGAAACGTTATTTTCTAGCTTAAATCATATTTGTTTTGGGGTTTGATTATATAATAAGCTGTTTAATGCTTAACATGATTAATAAATCATGATTAATAAATTATCAATTTTGATTGTATTTGAATATTGACCACCTCAATATAAATATTGCAACTTTTTTAATCTCACTTTTTTATATTCTGACATTAAAAATTTTATTTTATCCGAATTTCCACTGTGATCACAAACACCTTCAATTTTAAATTTTATAGATCATAAAAAGATCATAAAATGTAATTTTTCATATCACACACAATTTCAACCCATTGTCAATATCTCAGCTCTCGGGCTGATATCATAACGTAGGACTTTCATTCTGGGTAAATTATCGAAAACTCAAACTTAACCCATTGTTTAAATAAGAACAGTAAAACGCAAAACTAACACATAGGTTTGTTCTAATGAATTAAAGTATTTAGAATTTTATGCTTTTGTATTTTCTGTTTCTAACAACAACAAGACAGATTAAGTGTCATTTTCTTTTCACATTCTCTTTTCTTTTTTAGAACATGGCTGTTAATCAATGTTTATAAACTCAATTTGTATTGAAGATTTCTTCTGACGTTGATTCTATGTTTCTGGCGGCCACGTTGGTGAATGGGGCGTTGACAACGATGATTACAGTTATAATTAAGTTTATCGTCACACGAAGAACTCACTTAGAGGTAAATTACACATGATGAGGCGTGAAACTTCATTACTAGATTTGTAATTCACAAATTAATATGTATCTTCAAACAGTTCATTTCATTACACTTGTCCAACTGAATATCTTGGAGACGGTGTGAAGAAACGCAGCATGACTCTGCAGTGACAGAAAATTAGTACGCAAAAGGTTAATTTCGATGGGAATCAAAATTGATTGGGAAATTGAAACAGAAATTCTTAAATAAAATCATGGAATCATTTGATCCATGAGCTTATTTTCAATGATGGTAATTGACATAATGATCAATAATAATACTTGAAGAAGAAGAAAGGGAACAATACAAATCAGTATAGGTTTGTGTGAATAGTTTCAAACACATATCACGTTATATTTGTATTATCCTATCTCGTTCAGTTGAAATAGAAAACTGTAGAAAAAAGTCAACTATCATTAACATTGTTACTAATAAGCATTACACGTTCTGTTTCATTAGTTTTAAGCATACATATTTTCACAATTGAAATCATCTATATGTATATGCATGACCAAAAAGAATCCACTTATGAACTAAATTAAAATAAAATTAAATTATGCAACATAGAAATAGGAACTTGTTTAAATTGTCTATGAAACAGCTTTAAGTTACTTTAATGGTTTCAATAATGAACTAGATGCACGCAGTAAGTCGAGCTGTAAAAGGCCCTAATTAAAATTTGATGATATTCATACGTAACAATAGTCAGACAATGGACCGTTTCAGAAATGCAACGGAATTCTGGGAACGTCATTGTTCTAGTTGGTTTTCATTGGTTAAGACGTCATTTACGGGGACGCTGAGATTGCGCAAAGCGTTTTACGAGGACGGAAGTTGAATTTCTGAATCGGTCCATTAAGTTTACGTTATAAAACAATAACAGTAATATATAAAAATGACGACTTCACTGGACTACAGGTTCTTCGTAGACAGACACATCAAGTATGAATAATTCGCCCAATGTGAATGGGAACCTCTGTCTCATCTATGTCTAATATTTCGATACTTATAAAATTAGATTTATCTCGACCCTTTTTTATATTTTATGTCAGAGGCACTCAACTGAACCTTTTTGCAGATAAATAAATCTATCATATATATCTATCGCATATACCTACGTAAGTTTGATATTTGCTCCAGAGATGTGCATAAAGTATTCGGTCACTGTCATTTTCCACTATATATTTCATGTTAAACCACACTTTTTAAAGAAAAACATTAAGGTGAAGTAATTTCTTGTCCAATTGTAGTTAAAAATGCTATTAAAACCAGATTATTTAGTCGTTTTATTGTTTCCTTACATTTTATTTTCTGATCTATTTTTCAAAGGACTACTGACCCTAACCCGAAATCTATTTTCGATATCAGAATTTTACTTAATTATGTAGGGAATTGACACCAAAAAGTAAACTTTCTTTTTAAATATATTTTGTTTTATTTTATACAATTCAGTATACTATGCCAAAATAAACAATGAAACAGTAGTATTTTCTGTGTTTTATAGTGAACATTAAAATCGGATAATAAATTATTTCACAATAATTTTTGAAAGATGTGATTTGACATGAAATATATAGTGAAAAACATCACTGACAGAATATTTTTTGCACTTCTCTTTTAGCTTCTGCAAGAAGTAACTTTAGGTAAACAAAACTATGACTTTGAGTATAATCAATTTTATGGTGTTAAAGAAAACTTATTTGTACTTCCCGATGGATACACAAAATCCAAATGATAATCATTTGATTTGAATTTCTCATTAAATTTTCGGGGAAAATGAAAGAATTTTATGCAATTCAATATTGATCACAGCACAAAGTGGCCAAATTTCTTCTTATTGCTATATGCAGTAGTCTTGTCACAAAAAGTTGGAATCCCATTTCGATTTGTTTGGATTTGAGTGCTTTTTTGTTATGTCTGGTCTTTGACTTCCTATGTTTTTGGTTCTAAAACTACTGATGAGAGGTCACTCCTTGAAATGTTAATAAGCATACCAACATTTTCCGTATTTATTTAACATTTGTAATTTTGTATTCAGATGTAGCATGGATTCTGGATTCTCCATTCATTGAGATAGCATAAACTTAAATCATATAAAGCATAGATTTGAAAATTCTTCTTAATAACCCTAACAAAGTTTGAGTCCTATTTTCTGGGATAACTTTTTTTGAGCATTTGATTGCGTTTCATATAGAAATCCCAAAAAAGAGAAATATGTGGTCAAATATCACCTGGACCGGAAGCAACAAATATTTCAAAGTAATTGTATATCGATCATAATAAATGATATATGCAAACGACATTTGCAAAATAGTCTTTGTGTTAATATTTGAAAAAGGTTGAAAATCGTGGAACAAGACAAGTTTTAAAGGAACAATAAAAAAAAATATATTTCTTGAAACGATTGTGTCATAATAACTAATGACGTTTACAAAATATTACACTACTCAAAGCAACACTTCCACTTAAAATAGTTGAGAATATACTTTGCAGACGATATCTTTCTTGAAAATAAACAAAATAGTCTAAATAACCATAATGATTTGGATGATGTCTAAATCAAACAGGACAAAAATGCAATTTTAAAAAGAGTTTGCATTAATGTAAGCACAATCAGTTAAGACATTTTATAAAGGCTGTGAATATTCACTGTCTACAAAATGGATGCATTTTTTACCTTCTCAAAAAACTGCTGACCCGAGCAAAATCAGTTGAAATGTAAAAATTTGAAAAGGGCTCCTATTGGAAAAGATTTTCAGGATATATTTTTGAATTTTTTTTAAAAGTTAAATAATAACATGTTCCTCGTTCGTTCAGTAACGACTTTATGTTGCTAAATTCTGTTTGAGCAGTACATTTATGTCCATATTATAGAATTATACCCCCAAAACTTAATAAAATAAATAATGCACAATATATTCTCATGCAACATCTGTAATTCTTTATTCATTCAGAAGAATTATATTGTATTTACCAGTAAGTCATATAATTTACGCTCGACTACTTTTTTATATTAACTTTTTGTGCATGTCGAATTCGGCCCCACAAAACGCGTGCATATAACAAAATTTTAACAAGCATAACACCGGAACATGCAGTATGCGTGTGGTACATTGCCACTTGGACAAATACACTTAATTATAAATACGGAAAAACGTCATGCTAGAATAAGATTAGCAATGCATCAAAAATTTTAAATCAGGATTTGCAAAAATCATGAAATGATTATATATGAATATAAAAATGAAAGTTAATAGGCTTATACCAGCATATTCGTTGCAGAAAACGAACAATAGAAGAATTTGCAGCTCCTCGTAAGCTGTTTTAAGAGCATCCCACATTGGAATATACGTATGACCAAAATAAGGGCTTAGGTTTAGAGGTCAGATCACAAATCAATTGTACTCTTTGTGAGGATCGAGCTTTAGTAAAAGTGTAAAATTTAATCATGCTGACCGGTTTCTGTCTACCTATGACTAAAAACAGTGGACAGAACAATAGAATAATCACATGGAAAATTCTAAATCAAAATATTTAAACACAAAATATATAAACAAACATACTCGAAAGGAAAAGCCAAATCCATTAAATAGTCATCTAAAGACCACATATTAGATGAACGCCTAAAAAAATCATAAGTATGGCATTAGTTACTTTTCTTTTGGTCATAGATTAGCACTATTGATCTCGAACTCTGTAGGGCCTGGTACAATACTGCTACTTTACTAGTGCCAATACTGAAACCGTCAGTTTGTAAATTTTTTTTATGAAATTGTATACGTGATAGAATGACAGAATGTTAAATGAAATGTTAAATTTAATAAGTTGTACATTGTATCTCCAAGTAAAGGGGTATATATTGTTTATTGTAAATCACAACCAAATTAACTGATTATGTAACATTTCCTTTCAATATGCAATTTACAATTATTTTATGAATTTTGTTATGCTGTACACATATTTTAAAGAATACTTCTCAGCGACAGCATTAAAATCAAACCGAAAATCCAAAATGTTAACATAGTAGAAGCACTTAAATCCAAGCAAATCGAATAAGGAATCAAAATCCATGCATTGGCAAGGATATCTACTATGTGCAACAGATTTCGAAGCTTCGTCTTAAATTCGGGAGTTAAGAATTTAAATAAATCTTTCAAAGTGCAATAAAACAAAATATGCGATTAATTTTAATATATAGACAAGTTTGACAACTGGTCTGGTGAATACACTCTGGAAGCTTTGTTCCACCAACAGAGCTTCTTTTTCTTTTCTTTTTTTATTCGAGTTTGTCTTGTCTTCGATCTTTGTTAAACTTCTGTTTAAGGAATTTGCTCATAGTATTTTTACACTCCACTCTGTGTTATTTGTTTTTGGATACATTTGTCCTTTCTTTTTTGGCAACAACGTGTAATGTATTCGGTTTGCAGTGGTAAAGCAAACATAAAAATAAAATAGAGTAAGATGGGTTGTAATCAGGGTTTTGTATTATAAATATCAAGACAATCTTATATTCCATGAGACTATTTCAAGTATTTTACTTTTCCTGATTGTCTGTCCTCACGTTTCAGAGTGACGGCTTCAATCGAGCGTTTTGATAAATACAAGGCATGACATGGCAATTGGTTTGTGGATTGATAAAGACAGATTTGGAAATAACCAATTACTGTGTGTCCCAATCTGTCAGTCGTGGATAATCCTCCCCAGAACGATGGCTAGATTTACTTATTGATTGTTGTATTGGTGGTTCTGTTTTGTTTTATACTGTCGAGGTCAGTCTCTGATTCGATTAACCTGCTTCTTTTAATGCTGAAACTCGAAAGAAAAAGAACGAACTATATTTCTACAAATGTGCTTCTTATAACGACACGCGTTAAAATTATAGCCATTATATTATTGAAACCCATAATGATTTATTTTTTAATTGTTGTAATAATATTTTTTTGTTACTTCTATAGCATTGCTTTTGCGACATTTTTTTTCTTTTCTCCCTATATGATATTGTTTATTTTTCTCTTTTGTGAAATTGTTGTTCTTCGCTGAACCGTTAAATACATTTGCTAAATTAGAACAAAGAATTACGATAGAAAAAACTCATTACACAACATGTTTCTTTGTTTTCTGACAAGGTGTTTAAATTTACATTTTGATCTGCATTTCTTGATTTTTTTAGTCATTGCTTAAAGTGAATATGCTTTCATTTTAAAATGTCTTTCCTAAATTGAATTTTCCCGTTATTTTTGCCTTTTTCTATATAGAAGAAGATATTACAATATTGTTAGACTTTCTTATTAATAGCATATTTGCTCAGTTTGGTTGATGAGTTTTCCATCAGACTTAATTGTCGACCTATTTCTTCACATTTTCTTGAGATAGACTTTTTAAAGGTTATTTCAGAAAATGACGGAAAAATAACCCAAACCTTATATTTCATAGATGATGATCTTTTACTGATCATTGCCCTATTTGATGTTAAATATTATTTCATGTACCCAAATGAGCTTAAGAAACAAAGAACATTCCTTATTCTGCCGCATGTCTTTGATCTTCATCTTGAATTAAAGAATGATGAAATATTACATACAATAACTCTGTTAAAACAGTAAAGACTTAGGCTCTCCAAAAGTCAAGTTCTCTTTAATTAGCAAAACCTGCCATATGGTATATACTTCTAATTACAGCTGTTTTTCCCGACAGAAATCAGAATTCAACACAAAACTGGGCAAACAGGGATATACGTTGCCCTCCAGTTTAATCTTATTCCGGGCAGTTTTTACGGTCGCTTCCCAAGCAGGTATGGATGAAAACGGGTCTTTTCCTGTAGAGTGGCAGAGTTTGCTTTCTCTGCAAGGTAGTTGTTACCCTGAACTTGATACAATATTTTGCAAGTTCCCACCATACATTTGATTGACTATAATTACCGAACTAAAATGGGCGGCAATGCGGCGATCGGATTTAAAGAAAGTTACCTTTCCGGTCCACTTGAGTTCATCTCCGTATTTTTTGGGGGGAAGGGAGTCCGCAATGTCCATAGTTAAATATTCGTTGTATGTATAATTACGTTCTGTCATGTTCTCGAGATTGCCTTTTCTCGCCTTAGATAAAGAAAACTCGTGATTTTGGGGGTGTGAGATTTTCTGATCTTGCACACCTTTCTCATCTCAAAGTGTGGCACAAGCGTTTTGACAAAATGGCTACCTCCACTTCAACACAATTTTAGCAAATTAGTCTTATTTCACCAGTAATAAACAACTTACCATGTGGGGTGTTTGATAAAAAAAATCATTGAAATGCTAACAAGATTTAGTATTTTTATTTTTTACGCAGAAAAGCTTGTTATTTCCATGAGCTTTTATGTTGACAAAAGACAGGAAGTAGGCATAGATCATAACTCTTTTTGGCGCCAAATTTTTATTCAGTTGCAATTAATATCTCAAATGAAAGAATTATACAATTTTCAAACTTGAAATAAATCTTATTTGGAATAAATTAATTTAAAAATAATTTTGTCAAAATTTGTTACTTAAAATACAAAAAAAAATCAGATTCTAATAAGACGTTTCTATTTCCGTATATTAACAGAACAGTGATTAAATGTGCAATAAAATTCGTTTTGGCATGCGCCAGTTTTCTTGCCGC
>JAULBM010000031.1:2019364-2031445 GCA_032357055.1 Geukensia granosissima | reverse complement strand
CAACCTCGCTACCGCTCGGGGCAAAATATTCACCAATATAATGACAACCCATGTTAAAACGACAATCAAGTATGGCTCCCAAGAATTATTTCTTAATCAATGAATAGGATAAATAAATAATGTTAACAAGTCGATAGACATATAGCATCTTACCCCAGCGGGAAGGTCTCAAATGGTTGGTCTCATACCCTCGGCCTTAGATATTTTTGTCCCTCTCTCTGCAGATCCCCGGGATGGACACAGATATCTTAGCCCCTGGGTCTGAGACCAACCTCTCTTGCCTTCCCACTTATGTTTATCGACTTGTCCCCTTTTGTCTTACCCTTCGGTTTTTTTCTCGCATTATCGCTTCCACTATGATTAGGAATAACTTTTAAAATCAAATGTTCAACTCCTTTGATGCCTTTGAAACTCGTTGAAATATATGTTTCCCCATGTCATCTTCTAGACCCTACCGCCAACCAAGACGTTTTGCTGAACTTGACAATTATCTGACATTATTATTACGAACTACATTTTTTGTAGTTTATATCAATAAATGTGAATTTTTAAGTTAGTCTAATATATTGTCATTTTTTTATTTTCAGAAACACCCAAAGGAGATGAGTCTTTACTGTGCAAAGGAATTAGACTAAGAATATAAAAAATTAATTATTATATGAACAATTAGTAATTCAGTTTGTTATGGTTTTAAAAATAAATAAAAAGGTTATTTATTACGCTTAAAAAGACTTTTATTGAATTTTGGGTGGAATTCACTCCTCGTGAAAAGCATTTAATCGCCCAGAACAAATAAAATATATATAACACATATTCTATAAGGATTGTCTGGTTGTTTTATGGACGGGTGCATGTACATGTACCATCACTTAACGGATTTAACACAATATATTTAAAAGACCATTTATGAAGTACGTTTCCAGGGTAGGAAAATGTGAATGGAAATATCTCTTGAAAAAACTTCGACAATTTGTAACAATTTTTTGTAATGCTTTCCATGTTATAAAAATATAAAAAAAACAGCTGTATTTAAAAGAAAGAATATGGAATGAATGCAAGAAAGTCTAGATCTATATACGTTTATTAAATATTCAAAAGCCAAATTTTACTGCGTGTAAAGGGCTTTTTTTATTTACCTTCACCAGACACGATAGGAGCGAAACATAGGAAGATCAGTATTTTTAATTTCTAGTTACATTAATCATGGACTCAATGAAATATGCAGTTCTTAGTAACGAACCCTGATAAGCCAAATATAAAGATCTGGGAATTTTACATACTTCAGTGTTGGAAAGATGAAGACTGTATCTTTACAACAAACATTCCATTACCGGAAAATAAATCAGAGCATTCAACTCAAACACGGGGAAGCTTGTTATGGCCTCCACATAACACAAGAGGGTTCGTGTTACTCTAGCTTAAGTTTTCAGTGTAGTGATGCGTGAATTATGTTTGTCTTTCGTTTCTTTTCTGTTTGCCACGGTCTTGTCAGTCTTCTGATTTAACGATTCTGTCTGATCCCTTGTTATCTTCTAATTTTTTAGAAGTACTTGTCTAAATCCTCAATTTTTTGCGTTTTCCTTTTTATCGCTCAATTCGTCTTTCACCTGTCTCTTGTGTTGTGTCATATGGCAGATATTTTCCTCAAATTCAGTTTTCAAATTGATTTAGTGTTCCTGATAAAAGACCTTTGGAGAGCGTTTAAGGCCAGGAATGTCATTGGTCTATTTACTTATTTGTGCAAACCAACCCAGTTTCGTTTAATTTTGAGGGTATTTAAGGTTTAATTTTATTTACTGAAAAAGTACACAAACTAATCTCTTTAACGTTCCAAAAATCGAGTTATTTAAGCAAGGAAGCTTATACAATCTATATTTCAGAAAATCGGAAGGACACTTGGCATTTAATTTTGGATTTACTGTGTCTGAGATAGCATCAATATTGGCAATAATAAATCAGTCTTGATATTTCCTTACAAACAAAATAGAGCTAGAAATGTGATTTCCTTAAATGTTTAATTTTGTTGTACGACAAAAGAATCCTCCGCTTTAGTCTTCATTCCATTTAATCTTACTCGTGTACTTCTCCTTCGGATCACAATCAGTAACGGAGGGGATTACAGCAATGACATGATAAAGTTTCATGCTTTTTCAATAGCTTTATTGATGAATAACAATCTAAAATCTGACGCGTTATAATGCTTTAAACCTGATGGGACTACTAAGCGTTCTAATCACACAGTGCACGATGCTTCCACGAGATTTATAACCAATGGATCACGTTTTGCTCTTTTCTATCATACGCCATGTCATAAATAGTTGGTAGTCTGTAGAATCGACAGCTATAATTAGATTTCCTATCGCTGATCGCCCTTTATGGTAGCCAAGGGAAAAGTTGAATTGCCGTATGTACAATGTTATGCAAAAAGGAGACCGGGAAACAATAAATCTTAATTAAAATTATAAGAAATTAAAAGAAGACATAAATGAACAGTTCTCCTTGGGATTTGCAATCGATATTACCATATCTGTTTTTAATCCAAATAAAATTTATTTCTTCCATACCCGTATAAATAGTTTCTAATCAGATAATAAATACAGCACATTCGGAATTCCAGATTTTTTTAGTAAATTTCAACACCCAGAACGTAATAGCTCGAGCGTATGGTATAAAACATTGTTAAATTCAGCAGATATCCGCCATATGTTTAACTAAAGATCTTTATCCTTAATGCTCAAGATTAATGCTCAAGGTTTATTATCCACTCGTTGCAAGGGATATTGTAATGTTCCGTCGTCCGTTATTCTGTTACGATTGTGCACACTTTCAGTCCTTAAAAAATCTCTGGAGTTTTTGTTCATTTTAATTCAACGGCTTAAAAGTCGAGGTCACAGAATCAAATTTGTACATGGTGAATTGCCACGCTTGTGTTGCCCTTGTTGAATTTAAAACTGCAAAGGGTCTAAATGTCATAAATACAAGTAGGGAGCTAATACAATGGAAAGACCAAAACTTTGAAAAGAACACTAAAATTACTCAAATAGTGACAACTGATTCCATCTAAGGGAACAAGAAAAACTCTAACTTTATCCAAATTAATTATATAGCGACAATAAATAATCGGAAGAATTTTATCGCCGCCTGCATGTGTATATCTCTTGTGTGTGTGTGTGTGTGTAGAACAACTTCAGTTATCACATTTGACTTTAGAAAAATACAAAATTAACAATGTTGAATAATTTGGAGAATTTTGGCATGCTATAGGTACATTTCAAGGAGTAACCTCTCATTCGTAGCATTAGAATCAAAATCGTAAGAAGCATCTTTTTGATTGTTTGAATGAATGATTTCATTAACGTCAAATTGACCAACAATAAGACATAACCAGAGACGGGCAAGGGTGATATGGAGATTTCGATCGCCACTGCTTGGAAAAATGAGACTGTTGGCAAGACCGTGCTGTGCATCTGTCCATTTCCCATTCGGGATGAATTATGCTTCCTGGTGTAGAAACCAAGCAGCCTATTTCGTCGTTCTGGCACTATCCTCGAAGAATTTAAATACACTGTGTGTAATACATTTCAAAGGCTCTCCATTATTTCAGGAGTCAAGAATTTAAATACATTTAAATTGATTCAATATGTGATAAATTTCTTGGGTACCTCTGGTCCACTGACAGTGGCAATTTAATTCATTTTCGTCATTTCAAAATGATAAACACATAGGTTTTTTTCAACTACAAATCCATTTATTAATAATATTTTCTGCACATGACGTTGTAAGCCAGCATTATATAACACCGGTTGAATGGTTTGAAAATTGCTAAAGAATCAAGAGACAGATAAGCGAAAAGAACTGCTGTTGTTTTGACCTTCCTTATGCCTGAACAACGAAAATATTGAAAGGCACTGTTCTTGTGTACTAAAAATAATATTTCTTCGTGTGAATAACGTATGTTTGTTTCAAACGTGTTTAAAATGATTCCGTAAAAAAACTTTTACAAAAAACAGGAGATATGGCATGATTTAGACACCCATCCACCAAATGACAGTCGCATTTAAATTTTACATGTCCCAATATGGCCTTCAAAAGTGAACCGGAGTCCATACAATAACGAAAGCTGTAAAAGACCCCGAAATACAAAATGTATATAAAACACGCCAATCGGCCTAATCTATTGAAAAAAATGGTGAAAAAAATAAAATAAATGACTAACTCATTAAACAACAACAGCCATGCACTGGACTACGTTTTATGTTCATCATATGATAGTTTAAATAAATATTTGAGCTTTTCCTATAAAGTAAACGTCTTCTCGCTTTATCCGCCAGGAGAGTGAAACTATTCTATAATGTATTTTTGAATTTGAAATCGCGATTTTAATAACGCCTTTAAACATTCACAAATGCTTGTAAAACAGATTGACAATGAAATGATTTGAAAATGGACAATATGGTAATAGCTAAGGAATTACCAACCATTTTATTTGATACAGATAGACGACAGACAGACAGGCAAACGGATAGACGGATGAATCAATGGAGTGGTATTCCACCTTTGCTGAGGCCTTGTGGAGACCTACAGATTTGTAAATTCCTCTGTTTTTGTCGTAGTTGGAGTGCAGTCTCTCTGACATTTACCCCATATATTTTCATTTTCATATCAATGGCTTGGACAGGTATATGATATTTCCAGTAGTCAAACGAACTAACATATGAGTAGTTTAAGTGTGATGCGATGGGTAACCCAAGAAATTGCACTATAGACAACTTCTTTTACATGTGTACATAGAAAAATCAGCTTTTACTTGCTGATACATGATTTAAATTTTGAGGTGCAAAAAATATAATGGGACGCCGAGCTAACTGAAGCAAAAATAAGGAGCTTTTTTTCCACAATTTATTTAAATTTATGTGATTTTGTTACATTTTTGTCTTCGTTTATAAGGATGTACCTCGGGTTCACCCCTATGGACCCACGCCAGGCTATTCGTGATTGATAGTTTGCGTAAATTCTGGTTTATCTAGATTGTAAAAACTTTCATCAATGTATTTTTTTTTTCTCAGAAATTCGGGGTTTTCGAAATTCATTTATGTTTTAAATTGATTAATTAGAAAAAAATTTGCTGTTTTACACGCAAGATCATATCGGACAAAATTTCATTTAAAATAAATATTTCATAGCACATTTCGTTTTGGTAAAAATGCATGATTATTATTAGTAATGCTGCAATGAAAGCGTTCACTTCCCCCAAAGGGACAAGTTAATGGGAATAAAACAGCATGTTACAGAAAATGACAATGTAAAGGTCTGCGTTGACTAATATAGTAAAAGGTATTTTTATACACAAAGGTCATCAAAAATTTCCGTTTTGGGGGAAAAGTTTTTAAATCAATTAATTGGTTTCCATTGTTTATAATTATGGCATGATCCATCATAATGGTATGTTTTATTTATGATGCAAGCATGTTCTAAATTTATGTTTTGAGATAATAAGTGTAACTCCTATCTCTTCACCTTAACAGTATTATCAAGTATACCAGGTTTATTTTTACTTTTGGACAAGGAAGATGGTTATGCTGCAAATTCGACAGCATCAACGTTTCATCAGTTAGGGATCTAGACTTGTGATTTTTCTTGTGATCAGTGAACAAGCCAATATGTACATTTTAAGAAGTAGCCTCTCATCAGTAGCAAAAGAACCAAAACATAGAAATCCACGATCTAAACCCAGCAAAAGAAGCACTCAAATTCAAACAAATCGACAAGGTAGACTAGAATAGTATAAACGGATCGCTACATCATGCAGAGGATGACAATGAACTGACAATGAACTATGCATGGTCCGATTTGTTTCTTGGTCACACAAACGGTCTACCAGATTTAGTCAATTCATCTTATCGGGGTTTTCTTCGGGTGATATCAACCACAGACAAGTCAATAAAAATCTTCATTTGAAACCCTGAAATATGGACAGAATAATAGGAATGAGATTCAACACAAGAAAATGCTTATAATGAACATAACGGAGAAAGCCAGAAATTCTAGAGAAAATGAACATTACTCTTTTAGCTTGGCCTCCAAATATCTCACGACTTAAAATGAAACACCCATTGGTAACACATTGAGCCTCTTAAGACAGCATTTAGATCGCATATGGCTTGCAAGTATGATCAATCATAGAATATGGTACAATAATTAGGGAACGAAACGGAGCAACTGTAAAACACGAGGTGCAAGATTCATCAAAATGACCTAAGAATTGTAAATACAAATTTATAGCGAAAGTTTGAAAGAAACTGAATCCTTTGTCCCAGGAAAGTAGAAGACAACAGGAACTAATTATTTTATACTAATTATTTTATAGAATCTTTTACAAGCGATAATGCTAATAATTTTATAATGGATATCCATTGTATTGACGAAGAGACTGGTTAAGCCTAGTGCATGTATACTTGGGGATTGTTGAACCTTCAAAACCATAAAAACACAAACAATAAACAGACAAACAAATAGCTTTTAAAATACCAAATACAAAAACGATGAAACCCAACAGCACGATTTCTGTTCAGACAGTAATATTAAACACAATTTTGAAGAGGCATTTACCAACTATCGGGACTAAGTGACTTTGGCGACACCAACTGCTTTACTTAAGCAGCTGGGATTCATGCATCGATCAGGTTTTTTTCGACGGCTTGAAAAGTGTCTCTATAGAGCTTTTACAAGATTTTGTCCTCCAAATATTTTTTTTTCAAAATGCCCCTTAAATTTAGCGAGATAAGTTGAAGTACCTACCCATTTCTTTAGACATTTAAATTAATGTGGAGTGTTTTTGGAAAACAGATACAGCGCCTTAAAAACAACAACAAAATATTAAAGTTAACATTTATATGGACCTTCTATTCTGCAATATTTAGTCCGGTTGTTGTAATGCGTTAAGTATTAAGGTCGAAAAAATGTATCAAACATTGTATAATTAGACTGACTCCCACTGGTAACTTTTGTAAATAATGTTATGAAATTCATTTATCGACCTCTTTTGTAGTGTTTAAAATCACTATATGTTTTAAACAAACTGAAGTCTATCTAGGTTCATTTTTTTCGCAATAGATAGTAATGGTATGTCAACTCTTTATATCACTTTACCACATAAACATTCAGCCATTCAAAAAATCGACATTCCGTTTCTTGATGGGACGTGTCTTGGTGTTCAGTTCGCTAGTGTTTCCACTAAAGTTTCTGACTTTAATGATCGCAAACTACATCGTACTGGTAAAATTTTCAGCAGGGATACATTTTTTACATGCTTGTCATGATTTTTAAACATTTTGTAACCGTTACAAAGATTTAATAGAAAAATACGGCTGGAAATGTAGAATTTTGATACGACAAAGGATATCACATCCTACATTCTATTGAAATATTCCTTACAAAACATATAGATTTAACCATGATACATTGAATCTCACTGTTCAGTTGAACAAACATAGACACAAAGTTACAGGTTTGACACCGAACACTGTAGACACATTTGTAAGATTTATCAAAATTTAATAAAGTCAGAACATTAGAACTTTTTTGTGGTACAAATATGATACATCGATCGCTATTCCACAAATATAAATAAATTTGACATCTGTCGGACATACTGTGTTTGACGACATCTCGTGTTCATAGGCTTGATGTGTTATCTTCATGAATCACTGTCTTAGCTTGATTTCAGTCGCGAGCTCGAGTATTCATAAGAGAGGTATTTTTGCATATTTTTTCTTTACTTCAGGAAATATCCAGTCGGTATGGGTAAATTTCTGTTTGAATTTTATAGTTACTTTGTAACTGCGTTTGTTTTCATTGAAGTGTCCTTTGGACATCTTTAGGGTGAGGTTTGGGATTCCACCTAACTAGTTTAACTCCACAACAAATCTCGTGTACCTGTCCCAAGTCAGGAATTTGGTTTGGATTTGTTTTAAATGTTTTGTTACATGTACATACTTGATACTATTCAGGTAAGATCAGTTTTATTTTTACGTTTAATCTTTTTATTTATTTATTTGGGGGATTAACAGCTATTCACAAGCTTTTAACAAGGAGTGGAATTTTCCATGATGAATGCCTTAGAAATACAAACACAGCGCATGATCTTGATTGTATGTCACAACTGCTCGCATTTACTAATAAATTTTGTTAAATCTTACAAATGTGTCTACAAATGTTCATTGAAGCTGGACATAGTATACCATAGTAGACCGATAATTTAAGAAGGTTTCAATCAATTGCGATTTCCGTCGTTATTACAAAAGGCAAAGCCATGTTTCATCATAAGTTACAAATAAAGACATGCAACATATCGGACAATTAGCCATAACCACGCCAAGACGTCTGCTGTAACTTTTATTTACCGCCAATTCTAAGCACCGGGTTTTGTTCGTCTGATCGATTGGTCTTCCAGTTATTAGAAATGATCAAATAAAGGAACAAAAAATGAGAGAACGGAGACATTCCTTCTGTCAAGAGAATTGTTTATTTCTTTTCATTATTCTCATCTAATGCAATTCCCCTGTGGTCGGAACGCACAAAAATAACAATGGTTTTTCGAATGATTCGTAGCACATCTTAAATTATATAAAATAAGAAATACATCTTCTGCGAATTTAAGATTGTCGTGATCTCTTGAAAGAAAAATGCTTTGTTCACTATAATTAAAAATTGAGGAATGATTATTTCTAAGCCTACAAAGTAAATAATATGTTATTAAAAGCTTAAAACTTTAGATAATCTAAGAATGTTCAAGTCGTTCTCATGGGATGTAAGAGGAAAACAACATGAATTCGTTTCATGTTAAAAATATATAACAAAAAATCTTATAAAAATACGAAATTATAAAGGGTGTTTGTATGTATGAAAATGAAAAGATAATGGCTAACTGTTAGCTGTTGTTTTAAGAAAATTATAAAGGGTGTTTGTATGTATGAAAATGAAAAGATAATGGCTAACTGTTAGCTGTTGTTTTAAGAAATAATACCGCCGACTGCTATAGAATGGTGTTTCAATGATTATCACGGTTTTTTAACGTTGGTGCAATACGTTTATTTTTTTTTTTCATTATTACTGTCCGGAGTGCAAATTTAAAAAAGCTGTAACTAACAACTTTCTGAATCACCTAAACGTACTGTAAAATGCTTAAGGATATCCAGTATGTCGTATATGCTTAATTGTCTGCAGATAGCTTTTACACGTATATTCTAGGTTGGTTTTTTTATTATTAATCTGCTAAACAAATCCCAAAGTTCGAGATCGGGTAATTTCTTCAACCCTTATTTCAATCTGTATGAACGTCTAAAATATATTTTTTGATTTGAGAAAAATAATATGAAATACCTGCGAATATTAAAAAGCGAGCACATATAAATCTATATTCTGTAAATGTAGAATATCTAAATATTTCCAGGATTTTGATTGGTTAATCAGGCCGGGGATATCAGACCGTATTCCCTGGGTAAGGACGGGGATATTAAATTTGTTTCAAAATGGCGTCTATTTATCACTTCGCAATTTTTTTTTTCAACAAAAAACTTTATTAAGCGAAAAATATTTTTTTTGTGTGCCGATTCAAGCAGTATGTTTCTTGGGTTGTACAATTGTTGTATAATTGTTGACAGTTAGAAAAGAAATCCTTCAACAATGAGAAGAATTCATGTTTTCTTGCATTTTATAAGGATTACTTTTACAGAATGTATTTGTTATTCGGGCTTCACAAGGGATACGGGTTGATATTCCCTGGTAGCCTGAAAGTATTATCTTTTCGGAATATGTCTTTATTTTTACATCTTTTCTTTGGTTGTCTATGTTCTCTTGCAAATCCGAAAACGAAGCCTTTTCTTTATCACCATAAGAAGCCCGAATGCGCAGCCATTTAACCAAACTTCTACAACAGCAAAGATTCATATTGTACTTTTATCACATTGTTAATGTTTTTTTCGATTTTTATACAATATGTGTGATATTCCTACATTCGATTGTGTGCATTTATCTTTGTTTTGTTGACAAAACACATTTAAGCAAACCTCACAAAGTTAAGTTTCACATTTTTAACAAGATATCCAGGAGCCAAGTGTCCGGACCGAATATACGGGTTAATAACAATAATACTTATTTTTACGATCAAAGCGTCTTTAATGAAGTTGGCTGTAGTGCAAAAGTGAGCGCTAAAAACACCCTCCAATATATGGTGTAAAAGTCAAGGAGATTGTGCCAAAAATAAAAGTGAAGCCGCTGAAAATTCAATTTAAAGGTCTCCAACATGGAATTAATTATATTTAAATTAGATATGTTGAAGGTTATAAATATAATAATTTATAACCTTATATAAATATAATTAGGAATTTAAGACTTTATTACTAAGAAGTTCTTATTTTGACTTTAATTGCTTTGGTCCCTGGTACCTCTCGTATGTGAATTAGGTTTATAAATTTGAAAGAATGCTTTTAACCGATCATATGTAGCCTTATTGCTAATGTTTTGATGAGATAACCATTGCCTACAATAGCAACCATTCTTTCAAAGGCTAATTTCGTATCGGTTTTTTGGTGAATGTTTAAAGCAGCCATTTGCTACAAAAAGTTAGAATCATTGAAGTTATTGGACCAGTCGTTAAATGCAAACTAATTATAAAGAAACACGTTTATCTCATGCTGTTTCCAGATTAAAACGCAAAATTAAGGAACTTCATAAAACGTATGTGATTGTTCCTGCAGAAAGGACGGCCAATATTACTCTAGTTGTCCGTCGAAAGCTTTATTTAGAGGTCATCCGCTTGAAATTCATAGTTCCTACAGTTTCCAAGCTACAAACTTGACAGAACAACTGATCGTTAATGAACATCTAAATGTTACCACCAAGTTAAAGGCTGCATTTGATAATATTAGAATTCCTACAATAAACTGGCTTCTTAAACTTTATATATCTCCATATAAGTCTTGGTTCATTTCTGCTCCTAGTAAATGCACTTCCACTGATACCTCAAATCTATAAACTAGTGCCCTTACGACTATTAAGACTCTTGTTAACTTCTTTAATAAATGTTATGAAAATTCATCTATCAACTTCTTTTGGTGTGTCACAAATTCACTGGTAGTTTTAGACAAACAAGAGTCTGTTCAAATTTCTTTTTCTACAATAGGCTGTCTTTAAACCACTTTACCGCATAAGGTTATGAATGAAAAGGTTTTCATATCTAATCAATTGGTCATTCAAAAAGTACACCTATCTTGTGTTTCTTCAGGTTAATAGACACCAGAGTATTAAATCTTCGGCCACATTGGGTTTGATGAAATCTCGTGTTGAGAGGCTTGATTTCAGTTACTGCGAGCATTCATTTGAGAGGTATCGTCTTTTCGTGTGTATTTTTGTTAAGTATATTAATTGTAGTTAAGGTACATTGTAGTCGGATTTGGGAACTTTCAGATTTGAATTAAATTGGCTGTCAGTTAATACTTTTGTTTTCTTTTATTTTTTCCTTTGACCACTCGTTGGGTATCCACTAACGCACTTTAACCACAGCACATGTCATTTGTGCCCGTCACAAACCAAGAATTTGTGTTTTTGTTTAATATTTTGTTACATGTACATGTTTCATAATATTTAGACGAAAGCAGTATTAGTTTACGAATGCACGATTTTTCATTTGGGGCGATTTAGAGGAGAAGTATTCCACCCTTGTTGAAGGCCTTATGGAGAGCCCTAGATTTGTACATCCCTCTGTTTTTCTCTTAGTTGGAGTGCAGTCCCTCTGGCATTTACCCTATTTCTTTTCATTTTCATTAAAACCAGATGGAGGTACTGAAAGATCGTCGTTATAAAGAAAACAAAAAGTGGTCCCTTATCGTAAATCTTATGGACAGATAGCCTTGTTAAATAGTCGATTCCTGATTCAAAATGGAGTATTAGTATTAATGTTTTTAGAATTAGTCTACATAATTTATTAAGGAGAAATTTATTAAACTTATTGTCGTGTTTTATGTATAGTTTCACAATTTGCATTTCGGGGCCTTTTACAGCTTCTGTTATGGTATGGACTCT
>JAULBM010000031.1:1990870-2009357 GCA_032357055.1 Geukensia granosissima | reverse complement strand
ATCACCAAAAAACTAGTTTTTAAGAGAGGGCCAAAATTGACCCTTCGTGAACCTATTCCTTTGCCTTAAAAGTTAAGACATTTGATTGTTTGACTGTTGCTTAACGTCTAGCTGCAAATAATTCATGCATATTTAGGATGAGAACAAGTTATCAAACAATAAATTATAAATGGGTGGGCTGGGGGTCAGGACCGGGGGATTTTCAACCCACAGGAAGCCAAGTTAGGGCGGTAAATTTATTCTTATAAACTGGCCACCATCGACAACTCGTTACGAGCTGTTGCAAAGGGGCCTTAAACTTGCTAAAACCGTGGCATTCTGCCAACACGGTACCGACTTTTTATGTCATATAAATTCATCAGTAACGGACGCACCCTTAGGAGAAGTTCTACCACTGGCTTAGAAACCAGATAGCCTTTTATTTCCCCCGGCTTCTCTTTGGGTGGTCGAGTGTTTATTAAACATCTCGCCAAATCAACGGATGTCCCTTTCGCAGGGTTTACCTGTAGGCGGAGAAACCGAACGCCTATTTCTTTACCACAGCTGATCTCGGGAGTAAGTGAAGAAACAAAATAAGTATGTATTGGATCGTCTGCTAGAAAACTTTCAACCAAACTGAATGAATATGTTGTTAATTAGGAAATCAAACATTTTAAAATTGTCTTCCTTTGTTTATTTGTTTGGCTTTTTAATTTTGTGTTAATTGAACAAAGTATCTTTTGGTTTTACCAATAACGATGTATCTGTATCGTCGTGTTCCGTCCTTTGTTAGAAGGCAAATGAAGTGCTTCCTTTTCAATTTTAATGATTTTGATTACTCTAAAGAACAGTTGATCAAAAGGTACATAACGGGTTCTATATTGATTTGTTTTCGGTTATTATGTTCGAGTTGTTTTGATTCTACTTTAACATACCGTCATTTGAAGATAGGTTATTAATTCACACGTATTGAAGTGTCTCAGTATAGATGACTTGAAAGCTAAACCTTCTGACTACCTATTTAAATATTGTCCTGTTTGCCACACAACTAAACGTCCTAGTTTTAACCGACAATCCTTGGAGAATTTCAAATAAATATAAACCGAGTGAGGGATTACTTGAAAACTATATGGGAAAAAATTCCAACGACTTCTTACTTTGAATTACCAAAAAGACTGAAATAAGCGTGATACAAATGTTTCTTGCTATCGTTACCCATTGTTGACATGCACCAAGTGACTGTCACAGCCACTGAATTTGACATGATTTTTGGAATTGTTTGTGTTTTTAAAGAACTTCCATTACTATGTTTTCATCACGAACTGCCTATGTTTTTTGTTTGAATGCTACCTGATGAGAGGTTACTTTTAGCAATGCACACATAGTTAACGATACTAATGCAATATTGGTAAACTTGTATATATTTTGAAACAAAACATAGAACAATCTTGAGGCACATACCAACTTTTGTTACTTAATTACCCAACAGCATGATGAAACGCCAGTGAAGAACTTAGAAGCGTCTTTTTCTTGATTCTTTTTCTTCTGCTAACATTGTTGATACTAGTACTATTGCCTGCTTTATTTTATTTTATTTTTTAGAGTCACAGTAATAGACTGTATATTTTCTTTTTCTTAATTAATTGCCCTCTCCCCATATTGCACGTCAATGCATAGCAAAATTCCAGTCGATACAACGGTAAAAGTTAGATAACTCCAGCCTTTTGAGTTCTTTAAAACCGAAATATAATTCACAATGAAATCAAAGTGAAGAAAATGTTTGCAGCAACTCGGAAATTGCTTTGGCCTAGGACACCATTAACGTTAGTATGGACTAACAGAGAAATTTGTTGCTACATGATAGATTGAGAGTGTTTGGGGATGTGCGAGACATATGTAATGTACAACTGGCCACATACCAACATTAATCTCAAGCGTGTTATTTCTCCCAACACGTGCCAAACTATTTACAATCCTCAACCCCGTCATTTCTACATCTCACCGGAATAACGTAGGCTATTTTAGAAGAAATCATACTCCCTGACGGAGAAAAGGCTGAATTCTTCACCCTCGATTCTATTAGTTTAAGTGTTTTTCATCCCGTCCAGTCAACGGACGTTTATCTAGGAGGGTTTAACATCCTTGAAAATAAACTGAACGAACTAGTTTTAAACTGGACATGACTGGGAAATATTATAAAAATCAACCAGAAATTTATGAATCGAATATATTGAAATACAAACAAACGACTTCTATTTTGGAATTGCGAAATTTATTCAACGTGGCACTAATGTTCTTTGTTATTCTTATCCTTCGCTTTCAATTGGATACGATCCAAATTCTAAGATCAAAACTTATTCAATTTATCTTATGAAAAGATAAAATATTCCTGGCGAGAAACAAGAATTATTTTTTTAAAAGGTCCTCTCAATGACAATACTAACTTCTGATAGTTATCGGCCAAGATGATCGCCCGTTAACATAGAAACAGCTTATTTTGTTTTTCCTTTGTTAACGTGTTTTCAACTGCTATTGCTAATTTTCTTTGTTTTCTTTACGGTAAATGCTCACATATTTTTCTTTTTTTTTCTTTTCTTTATTTACCTTTGTCTTCTTCCTTCGTTGTAGGTTCATGGATAGCAGAATTGCAGTCGGTAACACGGCAAACGTTAGGTAACTCAATGTATTGTAACTTCTCTTAAACCGATATGCAGGTACAGTAGCTAGTTCACAATGAATCGAAGTGAAAATAATAGTAGTAGTAACGCAGCACTGTCGTGGTCTATGGACACCATTGGTGTGTTTCTTGGAAAGTAGCATTATAAAAAAAAATTATTATGTTTGTCGTGATAAATATATCCAAAAATATTATATACTTTACCTGTTTTCAATTCATTTTAGTGATGAATCTGGTGTTACAGAGCAACTTAAACAACGGATGTAAATAACTGAATGGAATACGAAACCACACACATATTCAGCTTAATAACTCTTCTCCTATTTTGCTCACCTGATTTAAGGGTCCATGTCAGCTACTGTTATAATTATTGTCGTCCGTTCAACAATTCACAATTCATTTTCACTTACAGCAAATCAAAATTACCCATTTTATTACATATTGGTGAACTTGAATTTTGAAACCAGTGGGTCGATTTCTCTGCTGATGGACCAGAGGTCTCAAAGAATTCACAAGCCCAGTTGTAAGACTTGTCTGGCATGAATTTTACCACATATTTTTTTAAAGACATTTCCACTGATAATATAAATTTTTAACTCCTGAATTAACGGAGAAAGTTTCAATCCTTGTATAGCACATGGTAGGTGTCTTTTCCATTGGATTTGGCTGTCAACTTTTATTTTTGTTTAGTATGAGAACTTCATATAACAATATTTGTATCGCGGCTTTCCCATGTTTTGGTTCCAAGACTGGTGATGAGAGGTTAATCCTTGAAACTTGTACATAGCATATCAATAATGATAAACTGTAATTTGAAAACCATGGGTCGATGCCTCTGGTATTTGAGGATTTTCACCAGCCCAAGTGTCAGACCTTTACGGCATGAATTTTACTGATAATTTCAGAGTCATTTCAAGTGGTAGTATTAATTTTTAACGTCGGAAATAACGGAAAACGGTATGTGTCCTTGCCTCTGGATTAGACTGCTTATTTTGCTTAGTTTGGGTATGAGTACTTCATTTTGAATATCTGGATTCCGGCTTTCCTATTGTCTCATAGACAATAATACTACCCTTTCTTAATTTTGGTTCACCTGCCGAAAATTAGAAAACGGGATATCACACCCAAACTTTTAGGGAAATGTGGTAAATATAACTCGTAAATATAAACACAGGCCACTGAGCTTATCAGTTACTTAAATAAACTTATACATAAAGGTAATCTTTATAACATTATTTTTATTAGATTTTTGAATATTGTCTTCTTTGGAATCAACATTGACTTTCTGCTCAATATTTTACACCGAAACTTATTATGCGTCTTGTAATCAATATTTTTGTCCTCTATATATACATGAATAATTTGCGACCTCAAGACTATCACTGGAAAAATTAACGAGAGGTTAGAATATAATGGTTTTAAATTTTTGTAATAGCATAAGGGACCTACTCATTTTTAAACTAAAAGTATAGGAAGCATTACATTTTTGAAAGATTTCACCAGCTATTCTATGCGCGGTTAGGATTTCTTGTTTCAATCCAACAATATACAGCAGTAGATATATGTACATTTGTGTAATTCTACAGAATGATCTCTGGCAAGGATTGATTGACTGTTAAACATCCAGCGGAAAATATTATATGTATATTTAGGACAAGAACATATTATAAAACAATAAATCATAAAAAAGGTTATCCGTTAGAGGGTTGGGTCGGGATATTTTCAAGTAACAGGTGCCAAATTGGGACAATTTGGGCTTGGGTGGGAAAATTTGGCTAAGCAACTGGCAACAAACGACCATTCGCTACAAGATTCATAATGTGCTAAGAGCGTGGCATTCTCGCAACACGAGTGAATTAAGACAGTAACGTTCCGAGAATTTATACATCCCGAGAAACCTAGTGGCTTATTTCTTAAACCCGGCTACACTCAGGGTGGTCGATTATTTATACATTCCGCCCAACTAGCAGGCGACTCTTAAGCAAAGGTTTTAACTACAGGCGGAGATACCGAACGACCATTTCTATACCCGGCCGCCTTCGGTTTGCCATCCAAAGAGTATGAATTACAATTATCTACATGTAACAAGTTCCTTATGACCTTCATAATTCGACAAAGATCCACATTCAAATATACCAATAAACGGTCAATTAAGTTAACAAAGTAAAACGAGTAACAGTAAAACATAAAAACAATAATATCTAATGGCTTTGACATGCACATACAATATGCGGCGGGGTTCAACAGGTTAATGAATGGTCATCCCTTCACTAGCCTGCAGCCTGGCAAGAAATTTGAACAGCTTACCCCACCATAATTCATCTTTTTTTTAATGTTGATTCCGCATTGTTCATAGCAATAATTATGTTTGTTTTTAGTTGTATGTGTTTATGTAATTTTCCTCTTGTTCGTGTTCTTTGCCGTGTCTGTCGCCTTGTCCCACTTGTCTGGCCCTTTGGTTTTCTTTTGTTTCCTCTTAATATAAAAATAGGAGATTTGGCATGATTGTCAATGAGACAGCCACCCACCAAATGACAGTAGAATATAAGATGTTGTCTGAAAACTCACTGCACGTAGGTTAATTAATAATCATTGCATGCGGATTGATAAAAAACATTAACAAACCGACTGAGAGGAGTGAAAACAGCATAACATCTAGAGAAATCATATTATATAACTCAGTTTGTAGCATTACAGGTTGCAACAGAAATTTCTTTATCGGCTTGAATAAAAATTGTATAGAAAAATATCGTTTGTAATGATTATTTGATTGGCATTGTAAAGTACATTGTTAGCTATTTTACAATTGATATAGTTAAATATTCAGTTTCGAAACTTGTTGAGGAATTTGAAGTTTGTTAATACGGATATCAATGTTTTGACGATGTATAATTTTGTTTCTCTTGTTCTTCAATGGTTTTAAGTTAAGATATTGTCTGTAAAATGACGTCGTCAATCGAAGTCCGCTAGATTGCACGTGGCGTTTATAATCAGTGCACGGGGATTGAAAGTGGTTAAAAACTGGTGGAATGGCGTGAAAAAGCGCAGAACAATTAGAGAAATGTATATTTCTATATTTTACTATGTTTTAGAGTCTTAGGTGCTCTTTCAAAATTTGAGTTAAAATATATTTAAAGTACGACAGACTTTCAATTACGATAAACTGCTATTGTCAACAGTTCGTCAGTTTATTTGAGGTGCCCATGACATTGGGGCTAAAGATTCCGAGAATTGGACTCTACAACGACAGTATAATACATCGAAATGTGACTCTTACATTTCAACAAAAATAAAGTCTTTCATAGTCTGATACATGTAGCATTACAAAAATATACATAAAGTTGGTGGCTAGTTTTCGTTCAGTTGGTGATGAATTTTAGATGTTTTGTGATTTTATAATAAGATTGCCATATGTTTCAAACTAAACCGTATTACGTCCTGCTAATGGGTTGAGATTAGAGGTCGTGTTATAATTATACATGGTCTCTGATCTTCAATTTGCAATGCTATTGAAAATTTTATTTAATTCAATCCGCCTTTTTGTACATCTGTTAAACTGTAATTATCTGGGTGGTTAAAGAGCAACGTTCATTGGGGTGTAAATGAAGGGTGATGACATTCGGCAACATATCGTCTGCTCTTGTTTGTTATTCACGTGAACCGGAAACGTCTGACGAAATCTGAATGACAGGCGTACGGAATATGTGATGGAACAAATCCCATATTTGATAAAATAGCAACAATGACAAGTTTCATTTAAATTCGCTTCGTTAACTTTTAAGTCAAAATAACATTTATATGGTATCCAACAATACTAGAAGTGGTTTAATTAACTCGTATATATATTTATCATCAAAGCATTTCTTTTCGTTGAATATACAAATTTTAGTTTGGTTTGCTTTAACAAAATTTCATAGATTCATGCGTGTTCATATAAAGGTCCGTTATATGAAATTGTGCTACAGATATTTGTATGGGAGCATGTGGCGTTTATCTGCCGATGTATTTTATAAATCTGCTACAAAGAGTGTTTAGTTGCAGCTTTTTGGCATGTGATAATTTTCTCTTTCATGAAATATGAGAGAGGTTTTAGATATGCGTTGATAGTGTTATTGACATATGACAAATTATAAAGTTTTCATACTTAAGGTACATATAATTATATAGTTGATCAAAGCAGAAGGTAGACCGGTTCTCTCTCACATTAAGCTGTTTAGTACCGGACATCTTTTGTCTGAAAATTAATTATTTTTTTATGAGTAGCCTGTCATTTTTGAAACAATTGATATTTTTTACTTCTAAGTTTGTTCGCGCCTGTGACTAAATTATTGTTATTGTTTCAGTTTGCTTTTATGACTTAAAACGAGTTAAGACTATTTGAATGTAAAAGGTGACCGTTTCATGTTTTATGAAGAATCAATTTGAAATAATTTGGTTTGAAAAGCGACAGTAGATTTAAAATCAAGGCAAAAAATAACGATTTTGTGCGCACGTGCACATTTCAAAAACCAATATAAATAATGTCAAACCGTTGTGATGTTATTTCTGGAAGAAAGAAATGCATGCGAAACCATTGCATTTATTAATTTTCATTTATAAAATTACATTTTCTCCTTTTAAGTAAATAAATACCATTCCGAAAAGCTATCAACAGAATAAAAAATCAAGGAATAATGAAAATGATCGTTTTAAAAATTTAATTTGTCTTTTCAAGTTACAGGAGAGTATTTCTTCAGAGGGCGCCCATAAAGGGTATATAGAAATGCTTCCAGTTTCTCAGCTAGAAGATAGAGCTGCTGCTAAACGGGTGTGCGTTGGTGGGTCAGAATATACGAACACACCAATTGTATCCAGGATTAAGAAATTGTTAATTCGGTTTCTCTGCCTGGAGGTTGTTTTTACAATTCAGATACATTCTTTTTCTATCTATGCCACGACAACAAAATATTTTACATGGGGAACATTGTATTGGTTACTATAGCATCTTTGTGAATAAGAGTGTAAAACATTCATTAAAATCTGATGACCCCTAAAAATCTCATATTTGTCTCCGGTGGTCATTGAGACTAGCTCTTTAGAACACTCAGAAGTGTTTGCTCATTTTTCTTTTGGTTAAGAACTTTAATACTTTTGAAGGCGATGTATTGTAAACGTCATTGAAAACAAAATGACGGTCTCGGACAGACCACTTAAATTTGTTGCAGATCGCTGTTTACATGTTGGTGCTGCAAATTGCTTAAAATTTTCAATTCGTGTTTTTTAAATCTCGTAAAGGATAGTATACTTTTTTGTAATTTGCAGTACATATTACATAATCGTTTGATGCCCCACAACTAAAGGATTTGGGCATGCCGTTTTACTCTTGCCCGTTCCATAAATTTTTGCACGATTATTCAAAATCAGTTGCACCAATTAACATGAAAGGTCAGAAAGCCCCGTTATTTTTTTCATAGTATTCTTTGTACGAAACAACAACAAACTTTAGGAAATTTTATATACCAATAATTGTTAACCTCTTAATTTTTTGCAATATTTGAGACTTTTCGTTTTCAATATACGTTATTTTTTGGTTTATTTATTCTGCTACTTGAGAGCCAATCAACAAATCTTATATTTTCCAGTGGGATGATTTGTGCTTTAAGACAGATTAGTTTTTCTTCCAGTGTTTTGGTATATAACTATGTGAATGAGGACTGGGGGGTCACTTTGTCTACCTCATATTTCGCATTCATGTTTAGTATACTTCGCATGATTCAAACGACCACTTAACATTTAATACATAGTCTGAATCATCCTTGTTTTATTCAAAGTATTGAAAGGCCCCAAGTAACTATTACAAGATTTTGTATACTGTTATATGAAAACGAACAGATGTGTTGTTAATGGTAGAGAGACCGCACTCCAAAAGAGGGAATTTACAGGCCTAGTGATCTCCACAAGGCCTTCAACAAGGGTGGAATACCATTCCTTGTGAAAAGCTCTAAATTGCCCCAAATAAAAAAAATCGTGTATTCGTAAAATAAAACTGCTCTTACCTGAATATTATCAAAAATGTACATGTACACAGGGGCGGATTCAGGGGCGCCGGGTGTGCCCCCCCTAAAAACGAAAACAAATATAATTTTTTAGTCTTAAATTTCTTGATTTCTATGAGCTTCCTGGGGGCTTTGCCCTCCCCGGCCTACTAACAGGGCACTGTCCTGGACTAGCGCCTCCCCCCAACGTAAAATCCTGGATCCCCGGCTGCTAGCAGAACAATAAAAACAAAGAGTTTGTGCCCATGTGCCCATGGGTATGCCAAATATCTGGATTTTTAAATGAAAAATCAAACAAAACAAAAGCTGTAAAAGACAAACTAATATTATCTTATCTGGGACTGTATCAGTAGAACCCCTCCCCCTTCCCCAAAAAAGAAAACTTGTTGATGTTGACAAAAAAATGTTATTCTGTTTGTTGTCTGTATTATTGTCAGCAATAATGAACAGCAGGAATAGTTTCTTCAACACGCTCGGTTGGCGCTTATATACTCTCTTACGGGGTGGGATAGAAGATTATTTTTCATTAATTGTTGTTTTCAACTAATTTTGATTTTATTTTATTGTATGTTTTTTTTTTTTGTCTACTTGTCAATCATTTCCTGCGATATATGCTCTGATGGTTGTAAAATTTTGTTTTCCAGTTTGTTTTTAATGTTTATTTCATGCGGAATCTTCGTGTCATACGCGGATAACAGTCCGGCAAAAAAGTTTAAACTTGGTATATGTGTAAATAATGTAAAGCAGGGCATACCAAATATGTACAGGGGTAACCGTCATGCCTAAAAACATAACGTTTCAAATGTTTAAGGCTGTACTATATAATACAATGAAACTTGAATTAAATCATGGTTCTGTCATATGACCACACGTGACACATTGCTGGGTTTGCAAAGTTTCGACTTGTAATATTATAAGAATTCTCGCAAATTTAAATATATATTACTGAGAAAAAATCAGAAAGACCAATACACAAAAGAAATTCCCGCACTTAAATTTTTGAATATTTTGTATGAATCTCAACAGCTGGTTTACCCTTTAAATGTTTCATGCCTAGTTAATATTTTGTAAAAATCCAACTTTTTCGCTTAAATACATTGAGCAGTTGTGCACAATTCAAATCACAGTTTTAATCATATCTTACCCTGAAAATCATGCATTTGAACTACATGCTCTCGCTCTCACAAACCGGTAAATTTTCGATCATGTGAAATTTCTTAGAAATAAATGAAAGTCTCTCTAAGAAAAGTAGACAGAAACCTTGATACAAGTGCTTAATCTTACCATACCCATCTTAATATTAAACATTAACATTTCAACATTTAAAAATGGACTAAGGTTAATTGTCAAATGTTAAAGGTCGAAATGCAACGAGAACCTTGAAGACGCAAGAAGTCCAAATAATGGCACAATTCAACCAAACTGGATGATATACATGTAATACCTGTTTTGAGGCTTCAAATAAAGAAAAAAATCATGTTCACATTTAATTATGACTGTTCAAACACAAATAGTATAACAGAACAATCAGTTTATAAAATGTTGAAAGTCTTTCTACAAATTTTATATTACAATTATCACAGATAAATAGTTTCAATAACGCACAATACAGTTTAAAATAGCGCCTTCCAGTCTCTTTTTGGCAAACTTTCTGGTAACGTGCAACTTTCACAAGAGCATGATGGTGTAAAAGAATGTCCTAGATAGCTACCATTTAACTGCGATGTGACCTTTGAAGAAAACGTTGTCGACGCAGAGGATGTTGAAGGAGAATCTATCCTTGATTCCGTTTTTTCCAGCAGTGAGGACACAGAAAATTTATGCGCAACACCAGATGGCGTGCGAGTGTTCGTTTTGTCTGCTAATGGCGTTGATGTTTGTATTCTTGGAAACAAAATGTTTTTATCTGAAAACCCAAGGCTTTCACCTGTAAGCCCTTGATAAGAATTTGACACATCGACACGAGGTGGAACAAATGATGTTTTGTAAGGTGAGAATCTGTTGCCGCTGCCTAATGATCCATAAACTGCCGAGCGATGGCTATTTTTGCACGAAAGTTCTTGCACAACTTTCTTCATTTCTTCAACAGATTGAGTCAACATCACAATGTAATTCCTCGCCAGCAACAAAGTAGACATTTTAGATAGTTTCTTCACAGTGGGTGCATTAGAATATGGTATCACTTGCCTGAGTCCATCTAAAGCGGCATTCAAATCGTGCATTCTTTGTCGTTCTCTGCTGTTTACTTTCAGACGAATTTCTTCTGGTACTCGAGATCTCGAAGACGAAGCAGAATTGTATGACTGGTTACTAGAACCACTGCTGTCTAAAGAATCTCCAGAATTGTCTTTGCAGTCACTTGCGTCTTCTTCGATTGCTTCGATGTCAACGTAGATTTCTTTTTCCATTTTGGGAGAACTGGATTTTCAACGTATTATCGCACTCTGTTGAAATCAAATTATTTTGATATTAATAAATAATAATCAACCGTATTTAAAGCAGAGTGTTTGCAATCGAGCAATTTCATTGGCCCTTGTTCATTTAAATGTCCCGCCTCTTAACTGTATCTGCTCGTGAGTGTAATTATCACAGATAATTATCTACCCCGCGGCAGTATGGCTGACAAACAGTGGGTTTCAATTTTTTTGTTATATTTTCTTTTAAAAATTGTACTGTTTTTTTTTATTAATTTATGATGGTTTTGTTTTGCTTTTTTAATTTTTATGTATATGACAACTTATTGGGGCATGTTATACCTTATACATAGATGTTATTTATAAATTACCTTCACATCCCCGCTTGCCAGTTTCGTCAATTTATTTAAACTTTCTCGTGCAACCACTCAAAATGTGAAATTTTACACGCAGTGATATTAAGGCATTTTTTCTATTTTGTCAACAATATATTTGATAAGAGAGAGAAATGCAAGGCAATATATTTTTGTTTAGAGCCCCAATGAAATCTAGTGAACTAAGGCAACGCCTTAACGAGAATTATGCAGTGCAAAAACGAGAAAAGATTGTGTCTTTCTGTAGATTCCATATTCTTTCTTTTAAATTTTATAAATGTATGCGAAACGTTTGATTGATTGATTGAATGTTGCTAAACGTCATGTGGGTTATATTTTAGCCATATTAAGGACGAGAACAAGTTCACAAACAACAAATCAATATGAAACTATGAGCTTGGGACAGTAAAATGGACTTTTAGACTGCCGCTGGAAAAGTTACGTGTTGGAAAGGGTCGAAAAAATGTATGTGTTTGCAGCTTTAAGATAGCGATGTGTCATTATGAGTAATAGAAGGCAACCGTAACCTTGTTGGGAGAGTATCGGACCCAGGCTTATCGTAACTACTATATTACCAGCTACATCTAATTTGTCTCGTTTTTAAGAAAAGACAGATTCGGTGTACCCCTATGTTTATCGGTAATAAAGACTGATTCGGTGTACCCCTATTTTTATCGGTAATAAAGACAGATTCGGTGTACCCCTATGTTTATCGGTAATAAAGACAGATTCGGTGTACCCATATGTTTATCGGTAATAAATAAATCTAAATATCCTCGAGTCTCTGTAAAATATAATGTTTCTATGGTAATTGCGCTGGATGTTATCGTCATTTTTATTTAACTAACTGTTCACAATTGGCCAATAGTACACATTTGTATCTTGAAAATATTTTGCAAAAAAACTAAATGCTACATTAATTTAAACCAATTATGAATATACCATTACTTTCTTTGGTAATTTGTTATGGTTGACGTTAATAATTTTCAACCTCATTTCATAAATATTAAGGTAGTTTATATAATTTGGCACTTTAAAAAATCAAAAGATATGATATAAATGCACTTTGACACACTTTTAAAATATTACAAAGAATGAAGACATTTTTATGTAGGAAGATTTGCTATTTATGCATTTATATTTATCATGATAAACATAATGAAAATTGCTCTGTATATATATAAAATTTGAACAAATGCAGACGCTAGAGTTTAAGCCAGCAAAAAGTAAAACTGGTAGTGTATCAAGTAATGAACTCGTATTCTTTGAGTTTGTCCACTTGTTATTCGACTGTCATTTGGTGGGTGGTTGTCTCATGCCACGAACAATCATGCAACATCTCTTATTTTTACATTTAATTCTTTCAGAATTATTATATCGAAACTCTAGATAACTGAATAACTTGTTCTTACGTTACCTTTACTATTCTACATGATTTCTCTGACCCAAAGCTGTATAGTTAGATTAACCAAAGAATTACGTTTTTTTTTCATATTATATAGATACCAGAATTTCCACTTTCTTGCAAACAGTATAATAAAAACTACTACTTAAAGAAACTGGTTGTTAAAAATAGTATGGTCTACGAACATGATGAATGTAACTAGATATTTTAAATTTTGACTTATTTCCTTTTTTTTGACTTCTAGCGTGTCTGATGAAGGTGAATCCAGAAAAGTGCTTTATACGCAGTTTAATTTGGCTTGTAAAAAATTTTGATAAACAATGTAAGATGTGGATCGTGTCTTTCTGCATATACTATATTTTATATTTGCATCTTTGATTTAGATAATCCGAGTGACAAAAAAAACCTTTATTAAGAACCATTTGCTGTTGATGATAATATTGAAATGTTAAGTGATGTTAATTTAAAAAAAAAGACATGTAATAAATGCTGGGAAGAAAGCAGCCCATTTCTCAGTGTGGATATTTTACAAAGAACAATGGTCATCAAAACCTATTTCTGGCCCTATAATTTAGTTTATAAAATGAAAAGTTGCTAATATCTGTTTTTCTTTATCATTTGTATTAAAAAATGCCAATAAAAAGAAAAAAAAAACAACAGGTTTTTTTTTGTTCAATTGGTTCTACAACGGTTACATAGTACAAAGAAATTGCTTTAAATGGTAAAATACTAAGAAACTGCTTAATTTGATACAATATTTAATACATTCAATTTTGTCGAATTTTATATAGATTGCAGAAAAATGTCACAACCATACTTTGCACAAATAAAGATATATCAAGTACAAATATTTAGTCACTTTCTTGGTGATGTTTTTATGCGCACATATCTTATTTTAAGAAAATACCTAAAAAATTTGGCATTTTTAAAGAAAATGTTATATTCTTGTTGAAATAGTAAAAAGCAATTTTTTCTGTATTTTTATATGTCAATAATTTGTGGCTTATTTATTTGTAGATTTTCATGACAATCAAAAATATTCAATTTGACATTTTAATATTAGTATATCAAATGTAATATTGACAATAATATTCCTTTTCTTTTTTCTCAAAACAAATCTGTACACTATCGACACCGACAATCTGAGCTAAAGTGTTGATCCTTTTGTTTGCCGACAGGAAACTGTTTGTCTCCGAGGGAAGGAAAAACAACGTCTATTACAAATCGCAAATTTCTATCGCAGGTAACATCTTAAAATAATTATTTATTTTAATTAATTTGGAAATACGACTCGCATAGTGAAGTCAACCTCGGGCATTATGTTGTGATTAGGTGTTAGAACATGATAGCCGCTACAATGTCCACTATCTTGTCGTTTTAAGTGACCATAAGCGGCTTGACCAGTACCCATCAATTATGACAATTACATGACAGACACGGGTGATGATGTTCCCTGTTGGAATGAAATGATAGTGTGAAAATAAACAAATTGCATTTAAAAGGGTGTAAACAGACTTTTTCAAAACCAGTCACGTCATATTCAGAAAATATGTCCAACTATTGCTATCTTATATCGTCTTATCGCATTACTCGCAAATATTTTACGAATACTTTCTATAGTAAAAAAAAGACATTCTTATAAGCTTCTAAACTTTTAAGAATTCAGAATTCACTTACTTTTTTTAATTGTTGATTTTTTATATTTACATATTTTATCTTTAGTAAAATTGTACCATTTGATAATAACTTTTTTGGTAAAGTGTGCTTATAAATTTTGATATTATATATTTGCCATATTGCATTTTATAAAGGAAGTTTTTTACAGAAAATCTTACATTCTTGTTGAAATAATCAAATATGCACTTTTGTTTTGCTAAAATGACGAAAAGTATATGAGAAAAACTAATGAATTATTAAAAGACGACCATTAAACAGCGTTTTCACAACAACTTATTATTGTGTCACAAAATCTAAAATTTGGGCCAAATATGGGGCTTGACGTAGAACCTACTCCTTTGGGGGTAAAATTCTAAATGTTTAGTTAATTGTTTTATGAGTCTTCGTTACATACTTTAATCATTGACTCGTTTTTATCATTATAGTGCACGGAATTATAGCAAAATACACAGTTTATGCAACCTTGATAAGTATGTATTTTTTCAACCACAGGGTTAGACTTGTTTGACATGAAAGTTATCGCACATGATTTTACATAAATTTGACGTCTTTATCTAAAATCTACAACCTTATATAACGGAGGCTTAACTCTTGTATTTTACATGGCCGAACAAATTTCGCTGGATTTGGCTTCCTTTATTAATTTGTTTAAATATGAATATTACGTCTACTATCTTGGCTTTCCTATGTTTTGATTCTACTGCTGATGATGAGAGGTTACTCCTTCAAATACCTACATGTATACAGTATTATGTTAAATTCACACTAAATATACATTTGTAAACATATTATTTTATAACGTGTTGCTAACATGAGATTCAGACACAAGGAAATAAAACAACAAATCATATAAAATTTAAAACAATTATAACAATTCTAAAATGCAATATCTTTATCTTATTTTTCAAGGGATTGCTAGTTATACATAAGGTTGAAACTAGTAATTTATGACCTCAAAACTGTGAAGTCTTTGTTTCTCTAAAATACAAAGAACTAGTTTCAAAAGAAACCAAGTTTTTGTGTGTAAAGTGAACAAAATCGGACAAGAAACGACCAAAATCGAATTCTTTAAAACATTGCTGTTTTGCCCCAGATATGTACAATTGGCATTTCTTGTTCCAATATACAATGCGCTTCTGTGTGCTCAGCTGTGATTTTGAGAGAATCATTTGAAGAACAACAAAAAAATTGCGTTACACCTATTGGAAGAGACATCTACAGATACAGTTAAATTGGTCGTCTTCTAAACTTAATATGCTTAGATATTTAACAAAAATTCTCATATTGAGATTTTTGAAAATTGAACACAATTGGAAAGATTCCATTTTGTAAGGAACTATAGAGGCCCAGAATGATGAGCCTGTTTCTCTCACCTGACATAGGCCGAATCAGAAACAAACATGAAATGGCCAACAGTGGTGTTGATGTTTGTTTAACATTATAAAGATTCTTCCATAGATGTTTCGTTTTCAATGTTATTCAATTTGGCCGAGCAATTTCTGGTAAATATTTTAAGTATCAGTAAGTCAGAAACAAAAATTATCCTCGAAAGCCATGTTTTTAGTCTGAGCAAGAAGAAATTAGGAAAGTTTATAAAGAACCTTGCTTAAATACTCTGTCAAATATTGTTCAATTTGGTAAAGCAGTTTCAGAGGAGAATATATTTTTATATCAGCTTATCAGAATCAAGGGCTTTTAATAGCTGCCATATTTTTGTATAATAAAACTTTATTATCGTTCTAACATAGGTGCTTCCTTTCAAATATTGTTCCATTTTGCCAACCGTTTTCAGAGGAGATTTTTATGGAAACAAAAATGTCCAGTCATGTTTATGCCATATCAAGACGAAATGAGAAAACTTTATAAACAAACTTGCGTAGATGCTTTCTGTCAAATAATGTTCAATTTGGCCAGCGGTTTTAGAGGTGAAGATAATTTATGTTTCAGAAACAAGAATGTCAATGACAGTCATGATTTTAGTCCGATCAAGACGAAATTATAAGAATTTATACAAGAGATTACATATATGGAAATGCTCCATATCAAATATTAATCTATTTGCATGGCCAAGTTGTTTCCGAGTTGAAAATTTTTTAATGTATCAGCCAATCAGTAACAAGAATCGTCCATGGCGACTTAGTTTTTATCTGCATGATCGGAACAAAATGAGCAAACTTTGTAAAGAACCTTCCGTAGATGATTCCCGTAAAATATTGTTCCGTTTGGCCAAATGTTTTCAGATGAGAAGATATTTTTTATGTTTCACCGATCAGGAACAAGAATCGTCAATGGCGGCTACGTTTTTTGTCCGATCATGACCAAATGAGCAGATGCTTCCAGTCAAGTTTTGTTCATTTGGCCTTACGGTTTACGGACGGACGATCGACGAAATCCAAGTGATGATATAACCTCGCTGGGCTTAAGGCAGGTGAGCTAATAATTAAAGGTAGAAATATCCTTCCCATTCCCCCAAATTTTTAAAATCATTTTTTTTCAAAAGAAATGAACTAACCCGAATAATTCAGTCGTTATATTACACTCTCTATCAATCGCTCCATTAACATTATCCTCGACAGAAGGAGAGAATCGGATACGGAGAGGGCCTGAATTATTCGGGTTAGAAATGAACATAATAGGTTTCAACCAAAACCAACTTGTGAGATTTGTTATTTCTTGAATAAACTGATACATCAATGTTATCTTTAATAACATTAATTTAAGATATTTGAATATTGTCGTCTTTGGTATCTTATCAGCTCTCTTCATCAAAACTAATTTTAAGCAATTGATGACGTAGCACAAGAGAACCAGGTTTGTTATCAACTATGTTTGGATTTTGAACTAGCTTTTAGAAACAACGAGTACTTTTTCGAGGTAGTTATACATCTTGCTTTCTCTTTTTTATTTGTTATTATTTCAATACTATGTATCGGCTACACCACTGTCACGGGTTATTGGGAGAGTTGAGAACTTACAAACATGACAAATACTTTATGTGCCTGTCCCAAGCCAGGAATCTGTAGTCCAGTGGATGTTGTTGTTTTCGTGTTCAGGTGTTGCTTGTTTTACACGTTTACTTATTAAGATTTTACATTTGAATATCATCACATTTTGGTTTTGGGGGCCTTTTACAGCTTGTCGTAGGGTGTGAACACGTGTTCATTATTGAAGGCCCTTGGGCAACCTGTAAAAGGCGTAGGTAAGTTAAGGCCCATATTAGGCCAAAATTTTAGATTTTATGACACAACAATAAGTTGATGTGGAAATATTGTTTAGTAACCGTCTTTTAATAATTCATAACTCAAACTCATATTATTTTCATGACTTACAAAATAACTTTGCTTCCAAGAAGAAATGTTACATTTGCTGTAAAGATAACAAATATTTGGAGGTGTTTTGATCAAAATAGATACACATCAAAAAGATATAGTGGAACTTTTTGGACCTAGTATATGTCTCTGGGTTTTGGCTTTTTACTACGGCTTTCAACCGATTGTTTTGATCCATATATTTTTCTCTCCGGGAGGGGAATATAGTTTTGACCCTCATAAGTACCCCCTTTTTGTTAATTAAAGTGGCGTTTACTTAAAAAGAACACATAACAGAATTGTTATATTGTAAAATTTCAGTGACACAAAAAAATAATAATCTGGCGTTGAAGATGGATTGTCTTTCTTTGGTAGGTCAGGCGATGTGTGCAATTTGTTTCCTCTATTCGATATATAACTGTATAGTGACTTCGTATAAACACTGTTATATCAAATTTTGTTCAATTTATAAACATATATAAAGTGCTCCTCCCAAATTCTGAGATAAAAGCGTGCAAAATGTTGCGTCTACGAAAGCACCTATGTAAATCAGGCGCGGATTCAGGCGGGGGCGCACCCGGCGCCCCCCCCCCTAAAAACGAAAAAATATAATTTTTT
>JAULBM010000031.1:1954314-1986687 GCA_032357055.1 Geukensia granosissima | reverse complement strand
AAAAGCTGGATGGTGCAGTATTGTACAGATCTAATGTTCGTAACAGACTGGAGTTAGATGTGATCACACTGGACCAACTAAACAGTGCCTTACACTTGTTAGAGGAACTCAGAGATATGGAGAATAAAATTGATGGAATTTATCTTCCAATAGAGACCATGTATGCCAAACTCAGGTAAGACACATGATCATTCTTTTATTGCTTTATAATTTAATCAACAAAAATACTGCCTTTCAGTTACTAAATTTAACTTATATCTAGTTAAAGTGTGTTTCTCTTATTCTGATGCAGTTTTCCAACCTCTTAAACAGTTTTTTTAAAAGTGTTAAGCAGCCAGCATGCAATAATTATACTCTAAATCATCCACACATAAAAAACTAACTGCAAATGTTGCAAAATACCCAAATGTTAGCAAAAAAAAATGGATATATAAAAAGATTTCCTCAAACTCTAATACTCTGGGTTTTGTAGTGTGAGCAAAAAACATTTGATATTTTTGTTCAGTAGCATAATGACTGGCAAAGGACTTTAATTAAAAAAAACTTATCTTTTACATCACATTTGTCTTTGTTATCTTATGTATTGGTCCCAGGTCTTCAATTCCTTAAGAAACAATTTCTTGCATTTGTAAATTATGAAAAGACCAGGATTGGAGTGACAAAAATAATAATGTAAATATTTGTAGGGAATTTGAACTGAGGTTACCACGCAATGAGGTTGAAGAGGTGGATCAGTTACGTGACAAGTGGCAGGAATTAATGGAACTGGCTGAAGAGGTCAGGCATAAGTTACTGATAGAGAAAAGAGGAACATTTGAACAGGAGTTAGATAAACAAGTCAAGGTAATATCAGATATATATTGTTAAAAATCAAACACTGAAGAATTCAATTACGCTTTTTTGTTAATAACTAATTTATGGCTTTAATACATTGACAGTTAGGCGAGGCCATGCATAAAATGAAATCATTTCTTGAAAGTTGAAAGGCTTTTATCCATAAAATAGTAATAAAAAACAAAATAATAATAATTTAAAAGCTGTTACTATCAAATTTTGACATATAGAGTAACAGATGTTTTGAAGGTTAAATTATCATCAGTATCTCAGCAAGCCCGACCAAGCAAGCTGTGATACGAATGATAATGTCAGTTGAGACCTTTAGAATATCTGTTATTCATTTTATTGGCAATGTCATAATCAACATCAAGTGACTACCTGCCTGAAATTTTCCAGTAACATGACAGTAGGCTCACCCACGCTAACTCTAGAAATATCAGGCAAAAAGATCAAAGGGAAAATCACCAATTCGCTGATAAAAATGACTGGTAGCGGAGTCTTTACATATTAAAAGGAAAGAATATGAAATATATGCCATAAGGACACAATCCACATTTTATCTTGCTAAGCTTTTGACATTCTTGACTTATAGTAATTGAGGCATAAACATGAATGAATTATAATTAACTTTGATATATTATTATAATTTTTAAATCTGATTTATTTTCTTTTTTCAGTCTTTCAATGTAGAAGTGTTAAGATTTAGGAATGATTTTGATGGTCAAGGTCCAATGGTTCCTGGGATACCTCCTTCTGAAGCTGTATCTCGACTCGATTTCTTCCAACAAAGTTATGTTCTGTTTGATCTGAAGAGAAAGACATTGGACTCAGTTTCCAAACTATTTGGAATTATATGTAAACCATTTACTGAGTTAGATAAAACTGGTGAGGAGTTGTATTTATTAAACCAGTTGTATGGATTATTCCAAAAGTTTATTAGATTTGACAATCGATTCCGGGAAACACTCTGGGCTGATGTAGATTTAGAGGCTGCTCATATTGAGGTAGGTATTATAATTCAATAAACTGAAAATATTATCATTTGTTTAAAGTTAAACATTTGTGTTGGACAAAAAAATCTATTTGTTTCTTGAATTGTTTTTTTTCTGAAAATTCTATTGCAGTTTCTGTAATTATTGGGAATTAAATGTGAATTTATGTTGACCTATTATAATTAAAGTACAGCACATTTATAAATATGCAGCAGATGCACTAGCTGAATAAATGGGAGATTTATATATTTCATGAACAATGTAAGTGTTATGTCATATACTTTTGAAAGGAAGGACATCTCTAGTCAATTAAATACCTGAATGGTATAATGGTTAGCATGCTTAACTCAAGAGCTGATGGTTGTTCGTTCTATCCCCAGCATGGTCAAACCAAAGACATTAAAATTGGTATTTGCAGCTTCCCTGCTAAGCATGTAGCTATTAAGAGTAAGAGCAATAATATGTCTGCTTAAAGTGGCACATCTTTTTAATGACTGTTGCTCTCATGTGCAGAAGATAACAGTGTTCCCCATTCTGTATTTTGACTACATTTCAGGTTGGAGGTTATTGGGATGAGTGTCTGGCCTTACCCAGTAAACTGAAGATAATTGTGTTTCCCATTCTGTATTTTGATTACATTTCAGGTTGAAGGTTATTGGGATGAGTGTCTGGTCTTACCCAGTAAACTGAAGATAACAGTGTTTCCCATTCTGTATTTTGACTACATTTCAGGTTGAAGGTTATTGGGATGAGTGTCTGGTCTTACCCAGTAAACTGAAGATCTTTGTGTTCCCCATTCTATATTTTGATTACATTTCAGGTTGAAGGTTATTGGGATGAGTGTTTAGCCTTACCCAGTAAACTGAAGGATAAAGATGCTTACAATGATCTGAAGACATCACTACAGACTTATCTTGAAGTCTTCCCACTCTTGAAAGCACTTAACTCTAAGGTAAAACAAGGAATTCTCTTATTTAATATGTATTATTTGTACAAATATTACTTCTCCAGTACTAAAACATTACCTGCACATAAAAAGAGTACTACTAACAGTAACACTCAAACATAAATCTCTACTAGTCATATTTTTACAAATTCACGCCAGAATTATTGTAAGCACAAATGAGTAAAGATCTTCTGGTTAGGTTGCACACTTACACCAATGCAATAATAACAATACACAATAAAAATTTAATCATTTCTTATATTGTAGCAAACTGATATGTGTAGTCCTAGAAAAAATAAACATGGGAAATTCTACAATTAAACCATAGTAAATAATTTTAAAAAAAAGTCTAAATTTAATACTTTAGTTGGTTAGGGGTCAGTAATTTGCATCCATAAATGCACTTACTAGTTTACTCATTTAATGGTAGCAATTTTCCTTTTAAATTGATTTAAATTTTGCTACAGGATTGGTTATTCCATTTGAATGGATGTGGAGGGTAGGGAGGAAATTCTTTTATTTTACATGGGTACATACATAGATACATGTTCAGATATCCTAGGGTAACTATGGGCACATGCTTCATTGGATATGCTTCAGTGGTTACCTTTGGTAATGTTATGGTTGAATGCCACCATAGGTGAAACATTTGTCATTGGTTATCCTTAGGTAATAATATATCTTAAGGAAATTACTTAGGCTGACTTCAGATAACCTCCTTTAGATACATTAGGTTGCTCAAGGATAACCTAAGACAAATGCTTCTCCTATGGTGGCATTTAACCTTAGGGTTTTCCAAAGGTTACCGTAGAAGGATATCTGAATGTGCCCCTAATAGTAAAAAGCTTCGTCTTTTGCCTTAGGATTACCCAAAAGTAACTGTGACCCTACAAGAATATCTGAATATCTGTTAACTATGAGCGCATTCAGATATCCACCTACCGATAACTTTTGGACAAATGCTTCGCCTATGGAGGCCTTTAACCTAAGGAAAACCCAAAGGTTATCATAGGTGGATATCCGAATGCACCCATTCTTCTGTTGTTACCTTTGGGTAACCCTAGGGTAGATTGCCACTCCATGTGAAGCATTTGCTGCATTGAGATAACAGCCGCATTTGGATATCCACCTATGAATACCTTTGGGTAACCCTTAGGTTGAACACCACCATAGGCGAGCCATTTGTCCATGGATTCATGGGTAACCTCCTCAAGATACATTGGGTTGCCCAAAGAAAAACATGGACAAATTCTTTGCCTATGGTGGCGTTCAACCTTAGGGTTACCCAAAGGTATCTGTAGGTGGATATCCAAATGCACCCAACCTCTCAAGTTATAAAGGGTGCATTCAGATATCCTTCTGTGGTTGCCTTTGGGTTAATCTAAGGTTGAACGCAATTATAAGCGAAGCATTTGTCCATTATTATCCTTGGGTAACCCATTGAATGAAATTAACAGTAGCCCTACAGACAAAGTCTATGTAAAAATGTGTAGGTCTATGAAAATTTTGAAATTTTAACAAAAAGCACACTAAATAGCCTATGTAAAATGATGCTAGGTCTACACTGACTTGAAAGTTAGTTTCTAAGACTGGTGCTAACCTAATGTATCTGAAGGAGGTCAGCCGAAGGCAGAATAGGTTATTCATGGAATAATGGCTGTGTTTGGATAACTTCCTTAAGATTCATTAGATTCCCATTTTTCTCATATGCTAGCATTCAACTTTGGGGTTACCCATAGGTAACCTAGAAATTTATCCAAATGCAATCAATGCTTGCCTTTGGGTTTGCCAAAAGGAAATTATAGATGGATATCTAAATGTGCCCATTTATAGGCTTCCACTGAGTATCCTACTGTATCTTAAGGATGGCATCAAGATATGAAAAATAAGGTTGTTATATGGGGAGTTGACTGCCTTCCTACCTACCCTAACCTACTTTTAGTATTATAATAATCCTTCCTAATTTATATATCTTAATATTTATAATAAAATGAGCTTTTCTTGTTGATGATATATACTACCTTAAACAGAGAGATGAGAAATATGATATAGCTGTAAGTATGTGGGTGTGTTTGATTGGTTTCCTAACTGTTGGGTCAATATCCTTCAGGCTTCATGGCCTTGGGACTTCTTCCGATTTCTTAAATGACTGATATGTGTTCCAGATCTTGTGCAGATTTTGGTATTGTAAACTCAAAAAGAAGATTCATCAATGTCAGAGTTTAAAAATACTATTCAATGCTTTATGTCTGGTAAAATCTTAATGCTTGTAAGGTCAAATTGACCATTGGGAATTTTTTAGCAATTATATTGGACTTCATATTTTTTTCTCAATTAATATTAACAGTATATATTTTGTATAGTTCCTTCTGCATCAAAGATAATTTTGTGGTTGTTTTATAAAACATTGTTTACTGAAATTGATGAAATATTAATCCTAATTTGTTGTCTGTAACATTATTGGAATGTACTTCTAGCTCTTTAGTACTTGTAACTTATGTTTGCTGTGTATAGGTTAAAACCATAGGTTCATTATAGTATTAACAGTTTAGCGTTTCAATAAATAAAAGCTGTCATTAATATGTTATCTTATTTCAGATATGGAATTGTACCTTCAGAGGAATTGCTATGGCTAAGAATTTTTTTTTGTAAAAATTGAGAAGTGTGTTCAAAAATTTTTCTTGTTCAATGCTTAATTTTGTTTTATATGAAAATGAAAAGATATGGGTAATTGTCAGAGAGACTGCACTCCAACCAAGAGAATAACAGGGGATTTACAAATTGATTGATTTTTTAGATGTTCATTAATTGAAATTGTCTGTAAAAATGGCATTTTCAAGATCAGATTTATAACCAAAAAAATTAATGCTGCATTGAAACCAATTAGTGAAAAAAAAGCTTAAATTAGAAAGTGAATGTAGATTATTTTTCTTCTTTCAGGAAATAAGAAATCGACACTGGTCCAGAGTTATGTTTGTCACACACAGTTCATTTCCACTGGAAGCCAATGTGTTCAAACTTCATCATCTGTTAGATATAGGATTGATCAAGTAAGACATTAGAAAGTTTTATCATTTAAGTCCTATCAAATTTGTGTGCTTTTATCGTCAAAAATTATAAATCTGTGCCAAACACTACAAACAAAGGTCACAACAAACAGTTTTACAGCAAACTGAAATCATCACAACTAACAATTATACTGCAATCTGAAATTGTCAAAATAGACAATCAAACTTACTAATAAAGTGGATAATTTATAGACATTTTATTATGAAGATAAAGTATTTAGAATCATAACAGCATTCAAATTGAAAGACAAGAAAAGCTTAGACACCTTCAGGTATGATTTCTGCTGAGTTGAAGAGCAAAAGAAGTCTTACCTGAGGTTTTCTGACAATTTTGGTTTTGTAATTTTAGTGGTGTTTTATATTTTATATTGTTGAAATAACAGATCATTTATTGAATGCCATTGCTTTAATTTTCATTCTCATGGAAACAGTGCATGTCATACCGCAGGTGTTTGTCTCACCCGTTGGTTAGGGGAGATAGTAAAATCACTAGAAAAAAAAAAATCATATCCATTTGAAGTCATGGTTAACATATTACAGAGTCTTAAGGGAGATGTAAGAAAAATTTCTCAATTCAAGCAATTTTAAGAGGTGGCTAAAGGTACATTTATTCCATACATATTTCTGTCAATTCTACTTTGAATTTGGTAAAATACTAAAAACAAGTAAAATAATCTTTTTGTGAAATCCTTTAAAATCAGGAAAAGTAAATGTCAGATTGGATGTAGAGTTGATTAGTGTCAAGGACCTTTAGATGTCTTTATTTGACATATACATGTATTACATCTTAGTATAGATATTCTACAGCATATGAACATGACAAAACATTATCACTACAAAATAATGATCAACGTTTATTATATAAAGGAATTGTAATAGAATAATTTTTTTCTGACAGACATAAAACAGAAATTGAAGAAATATGTCATGGTGCTGCAAGGGAATTAGAATTAGAAATAAAAATGAAAGTAACAGAGGAGGAATGGACTGAACAGGTGTTAGCCTTTGAACATTACAAGAAACGAGGGCCAATGTATCTAGACAAAGCTTTCACAGAGAGACTACTGGAACAGCTAGAGGACTCCCAGGCCTTGTTGGCTAACATGTTGACTTCTAAGTATATAGCTCCATTAAGAACTGAGACAGCCTCACTAGCAGTTAAGTTAAAGGAAGTGGCTGAAGTTTTAGAACTGTGGTTAGAAGTGCAGGACTTGTGGCAATATCTGGAGGCTGTCTTCTCTAATGCAGCTGCTGCTAAGGTACTTCTCAATTTAATTTTTTAAAATGCCTATTGCAGTTATTTTGTGATCCATATAAAGTTTTTAAAGGACTTTATTTCAAATTTCTTGATTATATCAGAATGAAAAAAAAAGTTTTTTGAAATTGCTAGGAAAATTTTGCAACATTTATTAAGAATTAAGCTCTTAAGATGAACATTTGAGGAAAATTATGTCCACCCACACAAAGTGTGGCATTATCAAAGAAAAAATTATGAATCTCTTTTTTGACAATACTCAGATATATTTGTGAAAATAAAATGTATTTACTCAAACATTAGAAGGACTTACATTTGATATTTTCTATACATAATCAACAGGAACTTCCACAAGAGGCCAAGAGATTTGCCAGAGTTGATAAAACCTGGATGAAACTGATGAAAAAGGCATTTGATACAAGGAATGTTTTACAGGTACATGTATACACATTACTAATAAAATTATATAATGTAAAGTTTACCACTATTCAAATTATTTTTCTTTTGATATTTTTTTTTGTCTTTTCTTCTTATTATGGCAAAACTAACTTGACATTGGAATTATAAAAACAAGCGTTTAAATATCCCTGAAAACGAAGTTTTAGGGGAATATGTAGGAATCACATTGTCTGTCTCTCTACCCACATACCTTGTAAGAGAATCTCCTAATCTGTTTAATGAATTTCATCTTATCTCAATCCAAGGGTAGATAATCCATGGAGGAATAGGGGTATCTTTCCTGGGTTTCCCATGTCTTGTTTTATTTATTTATTTTTTGTTTCCCCTATATGCATTATTTTAAGGGATTCTTAACATAAGTGATGTATCAATCATAGCATTTGTTTAAATACTGTAGAAAAAGTAGAGCATTGGCAAATTTCACTGCAGTTCAAAACTAACCATTATTATTGGATTTGTATTTTTCTGAAATATTTTTATAAAGTTTTCAGGATTTGTAAATTAGATTTCTGTATTTGAACTTAAATTGCAATTGTCAAAAGCTTCCTGTAAGTATCTGTAAAAATACCTTTTCCAAACCAAATCCAGTAAGATTCAAGTACACAGATCTATTTCATTAACTAAAGAAAGTACCATTGCCAGATTTTTGTATCTGAATATTCTTGACCATGTCTAAACACTTTGCTTCTGTTTAAGTTACATTTATATTAACAGACCTATTGTGTAAACTTGCTGTTTTATTCTCAGCCAGAAGTATTTGATCACTTACTTTATTTATTTCATTTCAGTGTTGCCATGGAGGAGGTGAAGGGTCAAAGGTCCTTCATTACAAGATTATCTATGATGAACTTGAGATTTGTTTCAAGTCATTAATGGGTTATCTAGATAACAAAAGAAGAGCTTTCCCCAGATTTTACTTTGTGTCAGATCCAATCCTATTGTCCATACTGAGCCGACCGGCTGACATGGAGTCTGTAAGACCACACCTAAGGTTAGTAATCATTAAGGATGGATAAACAGAGAAAACATACCAATTACAACTGTGACACTCTGATTTATAAATTAATTGTAATCAAACAATATGAACATGTGTTTCAGGATTTGCACAGTTTTTCATTTGGCTTTTTTAGTTATTGTGACAGTTCCCTTTATGGTTCCTTACCAAAAAAAACTTGCCACTGTAAAATTACAGGAATGATTTGAACATATAATCGAAACAGACTGATACAGTTCTATAGTAGTAATTTAAGCACCAGTGTTAATATCATATGGTCAATAACGTCCAATCATCTTCGAGTGATTTGATAAGGCGCAAACAAATGCAATTTTGTATAGAAATTCACGTACTTGTGTTCTTAGTGGAGTCCTGTTAGTAAATATTACTGATTCAACTAAGCTGACTTTTTGTCCACATTTTTAGCAGGCAATTTTTTAATTAAAAAACCATTTATGGCTGAGTTTGCTAGCAGGTGCCATTATTCATTTCCAGATGATAACTCCTACAGTTTTCATATGATTCAAATGAAACTGGGGAGAATTGTTGCGTCAGTGAAAACCCTTTTGATTTAAGGGAACATCTATCCACTGTTCAAGTCACAGTAACTAACAAAAAACTTAGTAAATTTGTGTAAGCATTCATATCTAGACAATAACTGTAAAAGTTTACATTTGATTTAAACAAAGTATTATTTCAGTAAACTTTCTTAATAAAAATATTCAAAGTGACAGTTACAAAAAAAAAACTTTCTAAAATGAAAAAAGCAAAAGTTTACATTAGATTATGTTAAATTCGTTTACTGTAATTTTGATAGCAGAAATTGTTTCCTTGAACTTTTAACTTAAAAAAAAAACCATGTTTCCTTTGTAACCATCAAATTATATAGTACAGCTATAGTATCCCCTATGCAGTTCAATTTTCTTTGTTGGAGTTTATTTTAACTTTGAGCTGTTGATAAGTTTTCCTTTGTGTCTAACCTACTTTCAGTTATTGTATTTATTTTATTATATTACCAGATCTCTGTACAGTGCAATAACGGATGTCAAACTAGAGGAGTCTCATCCACCAGAAGATGAACTCCCTACAGATGAAATAGGTTTTGGTAAATCCTCAGATGGTCACAGGACTGGTACTGGGTCAAGGGGAAAATCAATGTTGTCTCCAAGTCTTAGGAGCTCCACCCCTCCAAAGATTGACAAGAGATTGACAGAACATTATGTAAGCTTCTTTTAAGACAAAAATTATTTGAAGAGTAATAACCATTTGATATATGTAATAACCCATTTTGACTAATTGGGCATGCACCATTGCCATGAAATTGATGATGGTTATGTTTAACTGCCATAATGGACCAAATTGGCATTACAAGATTTTACTGTTGGGTGTTTTTATTATTTTTCTGTGAAAAAGTAAAAGCATTGATTCATATATCAATGACAGATACTGTATAACTTGTATTAAGTGTCCCTTCTCAATTTTAATTGAAATACTTAAGCTCCCCCATAAACTCCCCATGTTGCAAGATCGAAGAACAGAAAACTCTTTGAGAAAACAGCAGTTTGATATCAAGAGACTTTTAATGTAAGGGAGGGAAACTATATTAATTCATTTTGGACAATTCTAATCTATGGAAACAAAAAATGCTTTGAAGTGGACTTCCTGAATTCCTGATTTTGCAGATTTTAATGAGAGCCCCTGGTTTAATTTTTTAAGCATCATTTAATACCAGGGATTGAGTATATTTTTTATTACATGTACAGGTTAATACGCAAAATAGATAAACCTTAGATGAACCATGGATCTTTTGAATCTTTGTTGAAGTCATATCAGCATCGTTACCAGCCCTGTTTTTGAGCCTTTATTTAAATAAACATCTCCTTAACTAGAACATTTTTTATAATGTAATAAATCCTTTAGATGTTAGAACTGATAAATTTCTTCTGTGCTAAGTTAACAACTTTTTTTTATGTTGGTGGGATATTTAAACAGTAGTTAAATACAATATGAAGTATTTTTAATTAGAGCAAGGATGTATTGTCAAGTCCAATAACAGCAGAAACCAAGAAGGTATTTTATGTTGTATTCAATTCATTTTTACAAGTTTTTTTTGTATTTTTTTGAAATGAAGGTTGTACACATTACACCAGTATATGTATGATTTTATTGTTGTTATGTGAGTGTTTCAGATTGTACACACAAATTATTGTGTATTTGGAGAAAGCATATGGAATTATGCCCTATAACAGTCAGATAAATGTGTTTATATAAAGAATACTATTGTTTTCAGACTTATCATGTAGTGGTTAACTAAAAAAAAATCAAAAAGTGGGGATTAGGGAGATTTATCTGACTACAGGTGTTTGGTTATAGGGCATTAAAGGAAAGAAGTATAAACACCTGTATATGAGTATTTGTGGAACAAACTTGCACAGACTGAAAATTTTATTTTTGAATGTATTTTATTTTCAGGGATTAAGGGTAGATACAGATATTTGATTTTGAATGTATTTTTTTTTCAGGGATTAAGGGTAGATACAGATTTTATTATGTAACAAAATGCACTCTGTTACTTTTTGATCATGATGTGAATATAATAATAAAAGCAATTTAAAACAGTGAATCTTAACATTTCCCATCTCTCTGTGTGAATTCTTGCTTATCCAGAAAGTCTTAAAATCTTGATATAATGCTGTTGATTTCTAACCTTCACAAAGTATTGTTGTCCACATACTATTTTGATCCATATAACTTCCACGATTTCAAAGATAATTACAGCTATATTTGTTATTTTGAATATATAGCTTATTTAAATGAATATGATTCTTTTATTAAAGAATGTTCTTCAAAATTTCCAATGCAAAATATAAAAAATATCATACACTTGGTAAAATCTGAGACAATGAAATCACCCATTTTTTATCTTTTCTATATACAGTCTAAGGTTAAAAAGCCAAGAACCAGCAAGGTTTATAACATTGGAACCTCCAGTCAGAGTGTGGGTTCTAAAAGTGTCCGGAATATCATGGTACACTGCACGCCAGACCTTGTCTTTGTTTTTTTTTGGTTTTCTCCGATTGAATTTTATTCCCACTTTTTTCATGATGTGCAACAAATTTTGAAAGAAGTTTAAAATTGAATATAATGTTGGTTTCAAAATCTACTTAACAATATGCACCAATCTAATTAATAAAATGTTGATTAATTTTATTTTGTACTTTTTAAAGTTCTCAAAATTTATTGCTGCAAACATCATAAACACCATTCTGAACTTGAAACAATATGGAAAATTCTTACAAGTGCCTAATATATATTTGGATTTAATTTTTTTAAGTGAAAAACAATGTAAGAATCTTCCATTAAAATTTTGATGTTGATTGAAGCATGTATAAATATGCATGGCATTTTTTTGTTGAGTTTCTGTTGAGAATATTTGTGTTCCAGTATATTTACAAATTTGAAGCTTATTTATTTTTATATTTATCCTAAATGTTGACCTTCTCAAAAATTATTTTTCAAAATATGATATTTAGTTAATCACAAATTTTATTAAATGAAATGAGAGGGTCAGTGTGATTCTGAAATAACCCCAAATGCATCTTAACAGTAATTTTATTGCTGTTTTTTATATTTTGATAGTACCTTTTCATTTTTACAGTAATTTCTTCATGCAATCAGAAAACACTATGAAAAAGAAAAGATATTTAAAAAAGCAATGGTAAATAAACTAGAAAATATTTTGGGGTGATTATAAGGTCACTGTTAGCTGAATGTTCCAGTCACCCTGTTTCTTCTGATTGTAAACTATGACCTTGGCTGAGATAAACATTGACATTAATTTTTGTCTGACTATATTTACAGAGTTTGAATCCGAGTGTAATGCAGCATGGACCATCGTACCTACCATCAGAAGGTATTATAGAGGATATGATACTATATGATGCTGTAGCTATCTCTAGCTCTGATGGGGAAACCATTCATCTCAAGGAAAAGGTTTGTTTTCTGTTTAAATTTAAATATAATAATATCCACCATATTGCAGGTGGTGTTGTTATGTCCTTCCTTTATTTTAGAAGAGTTGGATATTTGGAAATGGAAATTCAAATGATGTAGCTTATTAAGATCTAACAGCTGCCATTCTTATATAATCAAATGAAACTCAGTAACCAGACAAAGGCAATTCAGAAATATACTGTTTTCTCGAATGTATACCATATACTTGTGTGTAACATGCACCCCTTTCTGGAGTTTGGGAAACCTAGAAAAAGCTTATATAGCATGTATAAAATGCAGATGAAATATGTAAATATAATATGTTGTATGATCGGCTTAATTCCAAGATTTCCCAATGAACAGAGTTTGCATCAGCATAGATCTGGTTAAATTTGATATTCAAGGGTTAACATCATGCTGAAATTTAAATTTATTATATAAAATATTAAGTTGTTTTGTCAGCTGAGCCTAAAGATGAAACTTCTTGTTTACTATGTTTATTCATAGGTAAAAATAATGGATGGCGTTGAAGTATGGCTCCAGACTTTGAGTGAATCAGCAGCCAGAACAATCAAAGAAATGAACATAAACATCATTCAAGATTGTAACACAGGGGTCGTTATGGATGAATGGCCTTCTAAGGTTTGTTTTAACAATTTTGAGGTATTTAATTCAGTTTAAAAAGGTAAAAGTTTATTACATATATGTGAAAGTCTGGCATTCAGTTCATCCTTTTTATGAATTAAATGGTGTAATTTGTGGAGCTTTAAGTTTTGATAATAATGTAATACATGTCATGACTATGATTGATAGTCTGAGAATTGGGTAATATAAGTCAAAATAGTAAATATAAATAAAGAATTTAGAAACTTATTAGGTAGTTGAACACCTCTTTAATGAGAAAAAGGCAAAAAATGAAATTTAATCAAAAGAAGAAATTCATGCTTTTGAAAAAAGAAACCTTGGGAAAAAATAGGTATAATTATTTAATGTTAAGAGGCAAAATGACATTTTCCCATAGAGATTAAAGAAATTTAGAATAATTGTCTGTTTGTCGGTCAATTTTTTAATAGTCCTTACTTTCATCTGTATTTACCCCAAACTTATACCAACAAAATATTTGTTTATAATTGTTCCTACAAACTACAGTAATAGAATTAGCTTGAGATTAATGTTTCTACCCCCAAGCATAGTCTGAGGCCAGCCATATATGGTCATTTGATGCATTTCCCCATGTTTAACATTTCAGACAGAAATATAATGTCATACAACTGTCTTTGACTGAAATTCTCTTAATTCAATAATGCACATTCTTTGAAAAATCAATTTGATAAATATCCAACAATGAACAAGGCATACTTCTTTTTTTGATATTATATATTTATCTTCAACCTTATTTATGTGGAAAGAATATATTTATATTACAGTATCCAGCACAAGTGTGTAAAATGGGCATGCTGTATTTCTGGACTAAAGAGTGTGAGGTTGGGATATCAGAAATCAAGTATGATCGTAAGGCTCTGTATGGTGCTCTGAAGAGATATTCTATCCATACATCTAAACTGACCTCTGTACTAACCAGAGGGGTCTGGAGAACTATAGAAGAACCTATGTTACCAGTGCATAAGGCGAGACTTGAATGCATGATTGCAGTAAGTGGCATTAGGGTGTATCAAACTGTTACTATTGATATTGTCGAGTCAAAATTGTATTAATAGGTCACCTTTCGTAAGAAACATAAGTGACCATTTAGGACAAGTGACCTCTTAAATCAAGTTCATTTATGATAAAATTTTTATTAATGGGAAGGGTAAGGGTGACCTTTTAAATCAAGTGGCTGTTAATAGAGGTAACTGCAAGGACAAGTTTGGATGTAGTTGTTCTTTAATGGAATTAAGATTTTAAACTTTTATGGAAGTTGATTTTTTTTATCTTCAAATTACATAATATCTTTACATTTTGTATAATAAATGTGTAATGAATAGAAATCAAAGATCAAAATTACTCTATAACATGTCATTGTGCATAAATTAAAAGTGTTAACAGTGGTAAATCTATTGATATGACTTGTTGAATTTTAGCAATCGTTGTATCTGAGGGATGTTCTAGACAATATGTGTAACAGGAAGTTGAGGGAGGCAACAGATTTTGAATGGAGACGGAGTGTCAGGTGTTACTATCACCCTGTTGGTATGTATGTTTTATTGTGATGTTTTCTGCCAGATGATTTATTGAGTTATGAAGAACAAGTTACAAGTGTGTTATAGTAAGCATCAAAATTTGTTTTAGATTTGTCATTTAATAAATAAATAATAACATGACTGAGGAAAGTTTATCACCATGGTGTAATTCCTTGCAATTATAAGTCTTGAGGTTCCACACCTTTTGCCAGATTTGAATTGGTCTTATATCATGTAGAATAAATATATAAAGAAATTAATAAACTAACGGATAATAAATGAAGTTGTCTGTAAATTTGGATATTATAGCTGCTTGTAATTTTAAAGGAAGAAAATTATTGCATTCGTAATTGATTTAGCATTAGCAAAGTATTATTGTTTGGTAGTATTTGAGCTTACAAATTAATCAATTTTAGGAACAATTTCAGATGGTATGTCAAATGTAGCAATGAAAAATGTGAAGGCAGTGGATTTAATATTCTAATTTCTCTGCTGTTGGAAATTATCATTACTCGTGTTTCCAATTAGAGAACTTAATTTGGGTTTAGGGCGTCTTATTTTATACATTTGCTAGAAGGTACATAAATTTGCAATGTGATTTCAATATGTAGTAAATAGATTTATTACTAATATAATGTTAAAACTTATAGCCACTGAGGTGGAGGAGACCTCTGCTACGCCTGAAGATATGGCGAGTCAAACAAGTTTGAAAGATTTATGTATACGTAAGAACCCACCATTGGCGGTCAGAACTTTTATGCTTATTAGTAGTGTAGATTTACCATATGTACAGATTCTCTTATAAAGTTATGAACTGCATCTTGTCGGTGGATATGGCACCTTTTCTGTTCCTACTGGTGGTTGTGGCATCATTTTTGAACTTTTTTTTAAATGCATGATTATTATATTTTCATTAATGCCAAACTTATTTAAATTTCAAAGAATAAATATAAATCTGTAAATTGATGCAAAATTTGTTATTTCAATGTTCAAAGTTTTCATATCCCTACTCTTGAATTGAACAACATCACTGTATAGTGTATTAATGGATACAATAAAAACAGGACATTATCACATCATTATTAAACCAACGGGATAGACGAAATCTAAGATTTTACTTGAGAGTTGTCCTGTGACACCTTCCAGTGAAAAATTTAAACATTGAAATAGATTTGATATAGAGATGTGACTCAAATAGTTTGTTTGTTAAAGTTACAAAAAAATGTTTTATTTTAAATAGTTTAACAAGGCAAAAATGTCACTATTTAATACTCCTATTACATTATACCTTTCTTATTCACTATTCTGTGCTTTGCTTAACATTAGTAATACATAGAATAGCATGCACAAATAGATTTTACACAGGCATGCACCTTATTATGTAATATTTTGCCAACATTTTCTTGCATTTAGTATTATAATGACAGGAGAGCCAAATATTTTGCTCCTGATTGATTAACAACCTAGAAGATAGAAAATGGCTTACTAAGAAAATGTATTGAGTGTACACTATGTATTAAATCACTATATTGGTTTTTAATATTTACGGTACAGGTATTTGTATAATTTGTAATTTTTAATGGTATATCAAATACCCATTAATCCTTGATTCTATTTGTTTTTGTGTTTTTTTAATTGTCAGAATATTGTTTGTACGCTTAGTTCCATCCCAGCTTTTTAATAGTTCAGTGTCATTGAAGGGTGACTTTTTTATTTCTTAAGAAGCCTTTTTTGTTATTAACAGAGGAAGAACATGAACCTTTGATCTGGATTCTGGATACATCCTACCATTATTGCAATGAATTCTATGGAGCTGAACCAGGTGTAGCTCTCACCCCTGTCACAGAACGATGTTTCCTCACAATGTCACAGGCCCTCAACAACCTACAGGGCAGTAACTTGATTGGTCCTGGAGGAGTTGGCAAGACAGAGACAGTTAAGGTTGGTAATTCACAGTTGAATTTGGAAATTGAATAAAGACAGAGGTCACTTTTAACATATTTTACACTTTAGTCTATTCAGTAAGTAAAGTTCACACAAAGACAAATGAAATTTAACAGAGAGGATGGATATTGTGTAATTTAACAAAAATAGAAAGGTTTATAAGCTTGTTTTGTAAATTGAATTACAGTGGACTAATTCTTCATTATTGTTTGGTCTGTGACAGTGGATTATATTTTACATATCTAAATCTCTCATGGACAAAATACCAGTTAAGGTTATAAAGTTTTAATTCTTGATATAATTCTTATGACATTGATGTTTGTAGGGACTTGCCAACTTGCTGGGAAAGTACTTAATGTTAGTGCAGTGTTCTCCAGATAGTGATACCATTGGTATGGGCAAGATAGTACAGGGAACAGCTATGGTAAGATTTGTAAAAAAAAACAGATTTTAATTTGAATAACATCACAAAACACAAACCAACAGCCACTATCAGGGACAGGCAAGCTGGGTTTTATTGGATCAAAACTTTCCTCTTTAGCCATGGCCAAAGACAAATATAGGCATCAAGTACAATAAATAAAAGTCATTCATGTACAAAGTATCCAACTTTTATACTGGCACAGAACTAATTATCATTTCATATCACAAAAACTCGAGTCTACTCTTTTTGCAAGAAATTATCTATAACTGGATGGTCACAAGCAAAATGGCATTTATTGATTTATTTATTTTTAACTGAATAAATAATTTTACAGGATGGTTGCTGGGCATGCTTTGATGAAGCTCAGAACTTGAACAACCTGTCTATGTCTGTGATATTAGATTTTGTCACATCGGTTTTGTCAGCTCTGAAATCTAGACACAGTTATGCTTCACTAAGCAATGGACAAGAGGTATGTAGCAATTTACTTTTGTCCTCTCTTCATGTACTAAGAAAAGAAATATTAACTTCTTTTGGTTTTCACAGTAACTTGTCAAAAGATTGGTATTTAAATTTTATTTGTTTTATTTTTCATACGAAAAAGAATTATTGGCAGTCACTTTGGCCTAGTAGGTTAATCTGCTTGTTTTGTATGTTGAAGTCATCTTAAAATTATGAGTTATTTCAGCATGAAAAAAATCAACTTGAGAGGGAATCTGCTGGTTGGCCAAAATTTAAAATTGCTGCTTATAAAATGGTTCTTGGCAATAGATATAGGAAAAAGAAATGTGGTGTAATTGTCCATAAGACAGCAAGCCAAAACATATAAATAACAAACTCTAGGCCTACAATAATGGACATATATCCGCACCCTATGGTAAGCTGTAAAATACCCTAAAAATAAAATATGATAATATTCAAATGTAACAACTGTTGGTCAAAAAAGTATACAATGTAAAACTAGTATTACTTATTTATAAAAAAACAAAAAAACAATGACACCATGAATTTAGTTTACATATTAGAAAAATAAATTAAAGATATTAAATCAAAAGTGATACAACTGTACCTATTTATAGTTTTAACTAAAAATTGTATTAAGAATATGACAGAGTTTTTTGTTCATGTGAATTTTATCAAGGATTTAAAACTTTATTTTTCAGATAACTTTGAAGAAAGGTTTAGCATTACATATGACATCTAATCCTGATGCCAAACAGCCAACATGTAGAATGCCGAATTATGTATCAGCCGTATTTAGAACTGTATCCCTAGTGAAACCAGATCATTGTCTGGTATTAAAGGCTAAATGTGCCTCACATGGATTCAAAGTACCAAATATACTAGGAGTTAGACTGAAGACTTTGTCAGATCTTACCATTAATCAGCTGTAAGTTGTAAAGTATATTGTTTTGTAATACTGATGTCAATAATGCCCACAGCAAGCAAAGTTTGGGGTATATAGGAATCACCCTGTCTGTCTGTCTGTCTGTCTGTCAACTTATCTTGTAGAAAAATAAGTGGATTTTGGTGAAACTTATATAAAGTTAAGGTACCATAGGTAGATGTTTATTATTAAAAATAATAGATGTTGTACACTAAGGTACCATAGGTAGATGTTTATTATTAAAAATAATAGATGCTGTACACTAAGGTACCATAGGTAGATGTTTATTATTAAAAATAATAGATGTTGTACACTTCCAAGTGAGATAATTAAACTTTATGTTGGATATTCTTCAAGTGGAGTGACCTATGTGAGCTTGACCTATAATATATATATATATTTGTATTATTTCTGCCTATTTATAAGATGTATTTTGGTTCTAAAGTGATACATGATTGAAATTCACACTTAAAAAAAACACAATCATTTGGTGAAAATACCATAGAAGTTGCTCATTTTTGCAGATGTCTAATTTTCACCTTTTTTTTTAAAACAATTTTCATGGACCAAAAGTATTATATTGAGTTGCGTTAGAAATAATTAGCACTGGTATGCTATTTGTGAAATATTCTTACTGCATCTTTTTATTTTATTTTTCAATGCAAAAATGTTTGGAAATAATTTTTAATGTTCTATTTACAATTTGAGAAGAGATATAGATTTTCCTTTTTTCTTTAAAATTGTTCTGCTATTATTTTTTTAATTTTTAAATTGACACTTTTTGCTTAAAATTGAGGCTTTCATGTTCACAACCATTTGTTTCTAATAGTGGTGTTCTGATGATCGATAATAATCGAAAATCAGTTGGTTGGTCATCCTGATGGCGATTATCGATTGTGAAAGGTCATAATCGATCATCGGAAAATTTTCCCACCCTTTTTCGTATTTGGTCAAGTTTCTGCTCCTGATCCGTATCAAAATTGGACGCCAACAATAACTAGTTGAAGGAGGACCGTGAAATATTTGCCTACCCAGTTGGGAAGGCACGATTCTTCTGTTGGGAAAACATATGGTTTTTATAAAAAGGATGGTCCACCTACCAAAGAAAATCTGGACATGACAGAGGCAATATGCAGCAGTTGATGGGGTCCAGAAAAAGGTACTAGTGTTACTTCAAGTGCAAGGACTAGTCTAGGGCCCAGACTACTATTGGTGACTGTTTAGTCAATAGAAGGATTTCTAACAATCGAAAAGGGGAGATTGATGAAGCACTTCTGAAGCTTAACGCAATTAAAACTAATAATACAACAACTAAACTCAATTGGTATAATAATGCACAGGATGGGCAGGTTAATTAATTAAATTACACATAAAATAAGCATACAACATGCACTAAGGTTCACATAAACAAAGGTGACAGGTAGTATCTATCTAATAAAAGTAAAAAAAGGAAACGTAATTCAGTTACCGAATAACCGATTATGTAATCGATCATTGATCGGTTACAGTCAACCAATAGTAACCAATGATCGGTTCCCAAATTTTTCCGATTGAACAACACTAGTTTCTAATATTTCCTGTAAGTTTGCATTATTTAATATTACCAGGTAACTGATTTCTGTGCAGAAAGGAATATCCAATATGTGTTTTAAAAAATTAATAAGAAGCATTGTTAATACTAAACTGTGCTTTGATTACACTAAGACAATGTCTAGTTATTGACAAATGTAATGTTGTTCACAGGCCACCAGACACTCACCATCTGTTTGGTATATCGACTTGGACTGGGGTACTGAAGAGGGCAGCTATTAAGAAAAAACTCATCAAAGATGATAAATTTACAGAGAAGATGGATGCCAGACGTGAGGAAACCTCACGATCAGAAAGTCAGGCTTCTGATAATGTGGGAGGAGTTAAGCCAGGAAATGTAATGAACCCACAACAAAGTGTAACCTGTAAGTATTCTTTAAAAAGTGGATCATATCACACTTTAAGATTGAACTAGTATCAGATTGATTGAATAAATGTTGCTTAACGTCCAGTGGCAAATATTTCATGCATATTCAGGATGAGAGCATATTAATGAATGATGATTATGAATGAAACCGGCTTTGTACTAGACCAAAACGCTGAGCTGAATTTTTAACGTGCTAGCTCACGAAAGCAACAATCTGCAGGAAGACGTGCCACTTTACCCAGACACATTATCCTGAATCTGGGTCGATCAGTCTTTGCTCTTACTCCTTAATGCTGCGTGCTTAGCAGAAAAGCAGCAAATACCAATTTTAATGTCTTTGGAAATCAATCCCGCGACCTTCCGCACTCGAGGTGAGCAGGCTAACCATTACACCACCGAGGCGATTGCTAGTATCAGAAGTCTGCATATAAATACAAATGTAATGAACTTATAAGCTTCAAAAATTAACTATGTGTCTTTCAGTAGATATCATTCAAACTCCGACAGAAAGCCTTGTGTGTTTTTTATATAAATTCACAGACAATGACATGTAACGTTTACTTAGATTAGCCTTATATTGTGAAAAACTTATTTTTGTTATTCTGCTTTAAGCAAGACAACCAATATATATCCTCTACAATGGAGACAATCAAGAATGTTATCACTTCCTTGATTTTTTGTTATTTTCCATGTCATCAGCACACTTTTTTTTATCAGCTACCCCTCCCTCATGCTTTGTTGGAACCAAACTACAGAAAGTGAAGTTGTTCACATCCTGTTTCATTTTTTATCAAATTGAATTTTGGGGTTTTCTCTGTGAAAACTGTTTGAAACGCTATCTAAAACACTTATCTTTTATCAGGTATTCTTCTTTAAGACCTTGATGCAATTCAACCAAACTTGCACAGATTGTGATGCAGGAAGTGATGTTGAGTACATCTTGTTATTTATGGTTCGACACTGCTAATATGTGATCTTTGTCATTGCTTACTAGTCAATGCAAGCAGGTGACTCAAGTCTTTATCCTAAGTTTAGAATTTTTCTGGTATGATTTCAGTGGCTCCAAGTACAATGAAAATGGGTTCAACTTTGCCATCAACACAGAGAAAGATGGGTACACCAAATCCTATGACCCAGGCTGCTAAGTTAGAACATGCTTTAGTCTGTCAGACCATTAGAGAGGTTATATGTCCTAGGATGACTGAAGAGGTAATATAATTATACCACTCTAAATAAACCCCTAAACTTAATTAGAATCAAAACTGACAGATCAAATGAATATGATCAGGTTTTATCATATTCAGATAAATAAAAGAAATTGACAAAAATATCAAATAAACTTTGAGTCAGATGCACCCGTATGTGAAATCATTGTATATAACAAATAGATATCTTATTAAGATTTTTTTCTGTTCAAAGATTATATGCTTACTTGAACAGTGCTTTCCATTTTCATGAAACCATGAAAGAGCATACTATTAAATATGCTTTATTTTCTTGAAATTTTTGCTTGTTGAAAAGAGGAGAAAAATGAGAAATTGCGATGTTTAATAAAACTGATACCAGGAATATATTGGGAATTAAATGTTAAAAAATTCTTATAAAGATTTGTTATTTATGAAAATTGCCATTTATTTAAATTTAGATTATTAATTCCTTTTAACATCACTATGTTACATTTAAACCTCTTTATATTCATTTATTTGAATATTGGCAGTAAATCTATTTTTTACTATTTATACAGAATAACAAAGTGTTTAAGAACATTCTGGATGATGTGTTTACTGGACTACCAGATGCTCCACCAATAAAGAACACATCATCAGCCAGATCTCGAGGGATAGACATTGAACTAGCACTCAAACACAAAGCTGTAGAGAAAGGGTTATCTGCCCATGATCCTTGGACCAGCAGGTGTAAACAGCTGTATGAAATATCACAAGTCTATCATGGTAGGACATAATTTTTTTAATGTTTTTTAATTCTTTTGCCTTCAGGTATTGTATTCTTTGTAGAGGTCTGATCTTTTATTTGGCTTAAATATTTACACCTTTTTCTTAGATTCCTTTTTAATTTAAAAGAAAAATTGATCAAAAACCTTAGCCTGTTATAAAACATGGCTAGACACTGTCTTAATTTACTGGGATTTTATATTTTGATATGAGAGAAAATTTGTTATTTTCAGGAGTGATTGTAGCTGGACCTCCAGGAAGTGGTAAAACAAGCTGTATACAGACTTTAGTGGATGCCCTTAGTTCAAATGTTCGAGGGGGCACCTCCCGTCAGTCTCACACTAGTCGTACATCTAACCCAGCAGAATCCCAACACAAGATCATCAGAATCAACCCTATGGTTGTAGATGATTACTCTGTTATGTTTGGATACCTGAAGGAAAACCATGACTGGGTCGATGGCATTGTTACATCATCTTGTAGAAAGGCAAACAGAGTAAGTCATTTGACAATTAGATACATTACTAGTAAACATAGATCATTCACCATAGTTATGTTAGATTAAATTCTAATCTTTGTATTTTTGTTAAATTGTTCCTATCTGAAACTACTGAAGTGAAAAAGTAGATATGAAAAGTTTAGATACTGGTGCATAGAATCAAAAATCAATGATAAATTCTTTCAGAATTTTATTCAGTGGACTATTATAACAAAATCGGTTAAACAATTTCATATTAGTTTGAATTATTTGAAATAGATTTGTTTGAAAGATTTTTGTGTAAAATGTTTTTTTATGCAGACAGAATACTGCAGAATTATTAGTATTCACAGATTGTACTATTTGTGGATTTTTTTTCTGTACTTGTTTGTGGGTTTTTTTTGTGAAAACAGTTTTTTTTCAGTATAAAGTTTCAAGGTAAATTTTTGACATTTAAGATTTTTATATTTTTGCAGAAATATTGAGACCTCAAAGATTATGAAAATTAATACACCAAAAATATTTCTTTTACAGAGAGAAGCATTTCACTCCATAACTGCACTTTTCCAATAACTGTATAATATGATAAATGCACAGCTGTAAAATTGGCAAAAAAGTGTACATCTGTTGATTTATACTTTCAGAACCAAAGTACAACCTGGTTGTGTTTAGATGGTCCACTCAATCCTGGGTGGTCTGACAACTTTAACTCAGTACTTAGTGAAGAAAAGGTAGGAATCATTTAAATTTAAAACTGATTTCGGGGTTATTATTAAAAAAAATGATTATCCATGTAGTCAGTCTTTATCAACATTTTTTATGGTGAAGCACTTTAGCTCTTTATTTCGTATTGCAATATTGTTATTTGCATTACTTGGGACAGTTTGATATTTTCCATTTATAAGCATAATAATACTGGTGTCATTTTATAGTTTGTCTAGCTTGCCTGTTGTTATTTTGTCTAGAAATAGAATAAACAGGTAAATGTATGATAAAAATATCAACTTTTTAGGGCTGAACCTGAAATAAATTTATGAGGGTCATGGGAGGCACCATGAATAAACTTTTGATTGCTTATTTCCTTCAGCTGTTTAGTAAAGCCTTCCAAAATAACAACTACACATCAAATTTGAATAGAAGTGACTTCTGATCCCTCTTTCTACATACAATCAAAATTTTGAACAGCCCAGAGGCTAATAACAGGGAAATAGTTTGGTTTACTGAGCCCTTCAAAAGTCTCCTGCTGAATATAAAATAAAATGGATGAAGAAAGCAGTAGTGTTACAATTTATTATTGAGGTCATGCAGCTCTGATTCTGAAATATTACTGATGTGATGATATATTTGTAGGTTTTACATTTGAAGAATGGTGACAAGTTGTTCCTTTCAGAAAATATCATTGTTGTGTTTGAGACTGCCAACTTATCTGATGCTTCACCAGCAACCATTGCCAAGTCTGTAAGTTTCTTTAGTAACTAGCAACTAGTTTTTATTTTACCTCTTTAAATATCCCCCTTAATAACATATATATTCATTTCAGAAATTACTCAACCCGGCAATTTTACGACTTTGGTAGCCACATGTAATAAAACTTGATGTAATGGTAAATTATAGTGTTGATTTACTCATACTTACTCTGGGCCCTATTTAACATTGTTAAATATAACCTTTTGCTGAATAAGAACCCACTTCTTTTCAAGTCGTAAGTTTGAAAAACAAACATTTAATAACGAAACAAAAAGCTTTAGTTTATTTTCTTATTATTCTGAAAGGATCTAACTTTAATAATTGAGAGTTTGCAATGTTTGGCATACTTGGTGCCAACTGCATTGTAAGCCTGTATTTTCAAATGTTGATTGTCTCCCTTGTTGTGGATATCTTTTGTTGATAATAAATTTTATTATCTCCATTCAAAGGCATACAATATTTTGATATCAATGTTGATTGTTTCCATTGTAAGGGATATCATATTATGATACCAAAGTTTATTGTCTCCTTTAAAAAGGCTATCATATCTTGATAACATTCTTGATTGTCTCCATTGTAGGGGATATATTATACATTTATTTCCCTTGCAGAAGTAAAATGTAAAAAAAATTTTCTCAAATTTTCATATTTCACTTCTGCAAGGGAAATTAATAATTTATTCCACTATGCCTAATTTTTGACAAAAGAAAATGGAAATTGTCATATTTCTATTAATAAAATTTTTAACATCAATGAACCTTTTCTTCCAAAAATGTAATGTTTGATAATGACGTCAAAGGGGAATATGATAAATGGACACTATGTTGAAAGGGAGACATGATGTTTTGTTCAATGTTAGGCGGTACTCTCTCTCCACCAATCAGATCAAGTCATTGCATCTCAAATATTGATATAGTGGAATAATATCTTTTGAAAATAATGTTGATTGCCTCTGTTATAGGGGATAGTATATCTTGATAACAATGTGGTTGGTTGGAAACCTATTGCTGATGCCTGGCTGGAGAGTAGAACTCCACAAGAGATACATGTAAGTCATTATCTTTACCGAAATATAGAATTTCTATATCTTAAAGGCGGTTAAGTTGTCCCAAAGATGTAAAGAGAAACAGAAAAGGAAGGATATAATTTCATTTTTAGAGTTTAAAATGTTGGGGGTTTTAGGTGGTACTAGTAGGTGGTTTAGTATTGTTCATGTATATCTTGTCTTTTATAAAAAGAAGTGTTAAAAATATTTTATAGCTAGAATCCTTTATTATTAATAATTATCTTTGTTTTATAAACAGATCCAGGTATGTGGGATGTGGATTGTTTGAAGTTAGTTATGTTGGTATTGGAGATTTAACACTTATACACAATAAATACACATCTTTTCACTCATTTATACACTTTGAAGGAAAAAGATTCTGGTCCTTTTTCTTCTTTTCATCTAGCACATCAATAAAGACTGTTCTACACCTAGTTATTTAGATACAATTAAATAAATCTTTGGTCCAGTTTGATTTGACAAACAAAAGTTTAAAGAAATGAAATCATACTTAAATGCATAAACTGATAATTTTTAGAACATAAAAAGTATCATAAATATGAACAAAATATTTAACATGTGTTAGAAAAGGACCAATTATTGATTTGTATTACATGTGTACTTGCATACACTTGTATGTGTTATGTCCCAGATTTATTCCAACTTTGATTTAATAACACTTTTGAAAAAAAAAGAAATACTCTTTGTCAACATATTGTGTTTACATGGGTTGGCAATAATCGGTACACCAATAATAAGTCCTGTGCCAGTATCATAAATTATAGGAATTGATCCACATTAGAACATTGTGTATAAATGTGTTTCTCACATATAAATTATAGGAATTGGTCCACATTAGAACATTGTGTATAAATGTGTTTCTCACGTATAAATTATAGGAATTGGTCCACTTTAGAACATTGTGTATAAATGTGTTTCTCACATATAAATAATAGGAATTGGTCCACATTAGAACATTGTGTATAAACGTGTTTCTTACATATAAATAATAGGAATTGGTCCACATTAGAACATTGTGTATAAATGTGTTTCTTACATATAAATAATAGGAATTGGTCCACATTAGAACATTGTGTATAAATGTGTTTCTCACATATAAATAATAGGAATTGGTCCACATTAGAAAATTGTGTATAAATGTGTTTCTTACATATAAATAATAGGAATTTGTCCACATTAGAACATTGTGTATAAATGTGTTTCTTACATTTACCAACATAAGTTAGATGTTGAATAGGCATGTTTGGAATTTCGAATTGTTGTGTGATAACATTTTTTAGTTCACATATGTAGCTCACCTAGCCAAAGTACATTTAAGCATTTGTCATCAGTTGGTGTCGATTGTTCAATTAAGGCCCATTACCATTCACAATTTTTTTTCGTGCCAGAAAAAATCTTTGAATAAGACATTTTTAGGCGGTCATTTTTAAAGTCTCCCAATTTTATTCCAATAGCATACATACAAAATTTTTATTCTGAGAGAGAGAAAGAAAAAAAGAGAGAGGGGCATGGCAAGAATTAGAATATAGGAAGTCTTAATTCAAGAGCAAGAGTAAAGGAAGAATTATTTCAATAGGGTGAGTAAAGGAAGTCTTAATTGAAGAGAGAGAGAGAGAGAGAGTAAAGGAAGTTTTAATTCAAGAGAGAGAGAGAGATGTTGGCAAGAATGAGAGTAAACTGAGTTCTTAAGAGAGAGAGAGAGGCTGGAAATGGTGACAAGAAAAAATGAGAGTAAAGGAAGTCTTAAATTGTAATTTGTAATGATTTGATTAAATACATATTTTTTAAAAGATGATTCCTTTCAATTTTCGGATCTATTTATATGTTGTGACCCTGGTTAACAGTGGCAGGTGAGCGGGCTCAGAGCTTTGGAGTCTGATATGGTTTTTTTATATTTTCTATTTTATTTTTAATGTGTTTTGGATTGAGTTTTCACATGTAATATTTTATTTCTTGCTCACTTTATTGCAGCTTTCTACATGTATTAAAAAGCAAAAACAAGCCATGGTGAATTTAATATTCAGTTTGTAGATGCTTCAAAAGAATCTCACTTCTTACATTATGCTTGAACTCATTTCTAGAATAGAGTGACATCTAAATTTTTTTTCCAGTTTCACTTTATTCACAAAACAATGATTAAATTTGAATTTTAACTAAATTATTTTATTTTTCATTTAACTTTACTAAAACCATATTATTGTTGTTATCTCCCCCTTTTTTGATAAAATCTAAAAACAGTTCTGCTTTTACAGAGATCTACAAAGGAAGTAAGTTGGATGTGATATGCTGGGCTCATCAATATGTGTATAGAATATGGCTGAAATTACAGCTGTAGAAACTATCTTGTGACTTCTGAATAAGACATGGCCTATATATAGATAGTTTTCTTTGCTATTTAAAGCAAATTATTTTAAAAATATATAATATTCAAGGATTTGAGGAAAAACATGTCTTGAATGTTGACCCTCCCATTAATTTTTGTTTTTCTTTCAGTCCTTTTTGATATTTATTTTTTCATATATATAAGTTGTTTCAAAATGTTTTGAACTGTGGAACAGGTTAATCTAGACATATTATTTGAACCATATCCATAAGTCAGTAAACGTTTTAAATCATTTTGAGTATTCAAATAACCTAATATGGGTTTAATCTGTTGTATGTGTTGTTTTAGATATTATGAAGTCACAAGTTAGTTGTTTTTAATTTTTTTTTTAATTTCAAAGCTCATCAACATTTGTATAAAGTGTGGCTAAAATTTTTATGAATATGAATGAATATTATATATGAACTAAACTGGGGATTTGTGTTGACTGGTATTCAAACTTTTTAGGAAACAGATAAAGTTTTCCACACCAATTTGTTTTAGATAACCACTTTTGTATTTAAATAAACATTATTTTATATCAATTTTAACCATTAATAGAACTGAATTAAAAATTGCTTTGCTGATTTTTATTTCTGTCAATTTTTTATGTTTCTTTAATCTCAAGTCTTATCTCATATCAGAGTTGCTAGCTAGGATAACTGCAGTTAAATATATACTCTTTATTCAGTCAATTTGTGTATTAAGACCCAATCATTGAATACATAATGCCAGTGGACATAATTATAAATGGTTTTTTCTAATTAATTTCATTTTAAGCTGTGACTCTTCTGCTGTATACAAGAGCTTTAAAAAATAATGTAGGGTTTTAAAGATTGATAGCAATTTTAGAACTGATTGAGGAATTCTTATTATAGTATGGATACAGTTTCAATGTTCACACCATAAGTGGTACTTGTAATAGTTTTAGCATTAAGATAATTTGAAATGTTGAATTATGGAAATATTTTTTAAATGAAATTTTACCTGGTAAAAGATCATTATACTTGAATTAAAATCAAAAATGGGTAGTGTTTTCATCACACAATTCATACTTTCATTCATTCTGAGCATGGCAAGATGTATATATTAATGTCATTCATTCTGAGCATGGCAAGATGTATATATTAATGTTCATACGTTTATTGTGCTGTGAAAGATTTTTAAAACTTATCATTCACATTTCTGTTGACAATTATCAGAGGCCTGTTAATGTTGAGCATGGAGAGACAGAACAGTCTATACCTCGGACTGTTGAAGGGGTAAAATATATGTGGTCTATGGTGCTATGTTTTGTACAGGGGTGATTTCCTCCATGCAGTTGAAACTTTATTACAGGATCTTTGTTCAATTTAGGTTTTTTTCTTCACTCACAGAGACCACATGATCTATTTGCCAGCATTTGGTGTCCATGGTTGTTCATCATTTTTGTATGTTTTTACATTCTCTACTTCTCCTCTAAAACCTTTTAGCAAGCTGACACCAAACTAGGCAGAGAAGCTTACTAGACCAACCTCTACCAGAGTTGTGAGGAGTAGGAACATTCAGCCCCATATCTATCCCAAATTTAAGATTTTGTGATACAACTTTTAATTTGTTGTGAAAATGCTGTTATTACTGCCTTTTCATAATTCATAGCTAATTCTCAAATAATTTTCATCATTTCAACAAAACAACTGTGGAACATTAATGACTTTTTCAACAAGAATGTATCATTTTTTTAATAAAAAAAGAATTTTTGGACATGTTTTTGTAGAAAAGAGATATGAACACACAATACAAGAAGATATTTTAACAAACATTTGATGAATCTTAAATTTAATATTCAAAATTTGGTTTTATTGTTCTTGAGCAATCTTTACCAAAATCAACAAAATCGGATCAAACATTGTATCATTTTGGGTAATTTCTTAGTATTTTTAAATTAAAAGTAATTTCTAAGGCCCACTTGACTGTAGTAAAACCAATAAAACTAAAAAACTTGGAATTTCCATTTATAGACATTTTTCAATACAAACAATAAAGAATATTAGCGGCTTTACATTTTAGGCCAGTTTCTTGGCCAAAAATGTGGCTTTATGACCCTTGCTCATTGGTTCTGATCATAAATACAACATTGCTGCCAGGAATAGATATCACATTCTGATTGGTCAATCTTGCTTGTTAGAATTTGTTTACGATCATGATTCATATGAATGTTTTTAAATGGTCTTCTACCAAAATTAACTTTTTTATGCAGATTGGAAATTTTAGATTACCACCTCGGCCGATATAAGTTTAGACCTTTGGGGAATTTGCCCTTGCAGTTTTAAATTGTAATGTTATAACATATGGCTTAATTTGACTTGTGAATTTAATTTCAACTGCATAAAGGAAAGTTTCCTGGCTGTCACACATGTTTTATAAGGGAACTTGGGTCATTTTTGTTGTTTTGCACCATGATTGCTTATCACAGTATATTTATGTAAATTTCTAGTGATTGTGTGAAAGACTCTGCATATGATGAAAGATCTAATGAACATAACTAGGAGCTGAATAGAGAAAATTCTGTTTATGGCCTACAAAATTAAAAAATCATTTGGCAATAATCAAACTTCACTTTTCAAGACAGAATTTACTGAAATTTGTTTCTGGACACCATAATGTTGTGACCAAAGATACGCAATATGTATAATTTGTTAAAAATTCAAGAAAATTGCCAATTTAAGGGTTTTTGTCATGCACCAATGTAGACCACTTGATACCTTATTCCTCCTATAAATTACCACTGCTGCTATAATTGACCCTTAACATTTATTTCGTTGATATCCTTAAGCGCCCTCTCAAACTCTTACTGTTTCAAAGCTTTAAAGAACAGAAATTTTTTTTTAAGGCTATTTGTTATTGAGAGCTATTTAATACCGGGGAGGGAAATTAGAATTCTTCATTTGGGGTTATTCTAAACTATGGAAACATCAAATATTATTATTTCGAGCGGACATGACAAAATTCCAGATTTTTCCAATTTTAATAAGTGCTTATGTTTTTAAATTTTCTCAGTGCCCTGGGCGCTTATTACGTGGATTACTGTATGTTTTGTAAATATCTACATCCAGCATCAATGTTGTGTTACCCCGTAGTCCATGTTGGCGCACATATTTATAAAAATTTGAAAAAATAACATATTTTTTCTTCGAGTGTGATGTCATTTAGACATTAAAATATGTCTCAATATATAGTTGAAAACTGTTATTCAAGTTAATTTGAACCAAATGTAATTTTATTGTCCCAATGAATAATGGAGACTACCTATTGTAAGAACATCTCATATTAAATTTCATTCCATTGACAACAGTACATTGATAAGAAATGTCTTACATGTGAAAATGTGCAGCTAATAAAGATTCAGTACTAAACAGGGTTCTCCCCAAAAAGTTTTGATAGCGCTGTGGTATGCGAACGGAGTATTACCGAATGTCCTAATGCAGCAGCGGCATTGCTTTGCAGAAAACACATTAATATTGGTCACTCTATTGCATGTGAAAAGATATATTAGCAACTGCACTTTATACAACAATGTGCATGTATCTATACCTTAAATTAATAAATAAAATCCTTTTAATCTGAAACAGAGACACAAGTCTCAGCCTGAAATAAATGTCTCCAAAAATATTTAACCCTATTTGTTAAAATGTGCAACCCCGAGTCCCTGACCTGTCTGACCTGACAGACATTGGTTCAATTTACATACACTTCAATTTTTGCCAGATATAAGCAATAAATTCTGCCCAGTTTTAAATGCAAACTAAAGTAGCCGAAGTTCCTTCTCGTGTATAGAATCCAAATTTTGAAAAACCACATTCCATTTAAAGACAGAAAGATTGCTGAGAATTGGAACTAATACCAGTATTTGATTTGAAACAGTAAAGGGAAACATTGGCCTCTTCATATATTCCTTCATATATTCATCATTCCTAAAAGTTATTGTTATGAAATGAAAGTGTTTTATTCAAAAACATTGTTTTGCGGTGTGCAGTTTTGCAAAACATCTCAATCAGGACGTTGAGAATTGGTGGAAATATCTGGAATGATACCCGAAACCATCCGGTTTAAAGCTTAAAACAAGAAGATTTTTAAAGTCATTTAAGTTTTTCATTTTGTGATGAAAAAGTGATGGAAATTTTTGTGTCATTCTCGATTTTGACCTGTACTTGCACATGCATATTTTTTACTGCACGTTTAAAAAAAAAGCGGATTTCGGTCATCTTGGAGAACAAACGTAAATTCATATTCTTTTCAATAATTTCTGACGCTTTCTGAAAATAAATTAAATTTATTGCCTTGTACACACGAGAGAAGCCCTGGTTGTCGTTACTGAACAGTTACCTGGACTTTCTTCAAACACAGATGCAATCAGGTGTGACCCTGATGATTGTCACACGCTGTCAATCTGTTGATTAGCCTATTGGTCATGGTGAGGTCATAATTGGATTACACGGGATGTTAATTCAATAATTACCATGTTTGACAGCTAATAAAGCCAGGCTTCCTGTTAAACTAATTAACACAGAAATTAAACATAGCGTTGCGGTAAATACGATAGTGCTGCGTCAAGTCCGATGGAGCTGCGGTC
>JAULBM010000031.1:1932593-1947197 GCA_032357055.1 Geukensia granosissima | reverse complement strand
GGCTAAATTTTATGTCCCTACCCATCACTCCCTTTTTCCAGTGGCAGTCAAAAACCGTTGCCCTGTTTTGTCCCATCACAGCCCCTTTTTTGATATTGATAATTGTTGAACTTCTTCTCGTCCTGAATATGCTTGAAATATTTGCCACTGGACGTTAAGCAACCAACAATCAATCTATCAATCATTATAAACTGAAGCGAGAAAATATGTTCTATGATTTTGAGATTTGAAATTAATAATAACTCCAGATATATTCGGATTTCAATGCCTCATTTAAATAAAAGCAGCAGGGGGGTGGGGGTGGTAGCCTTGAAATGTATAGCAGTTTATGGAATAAAATATATTAATTTCAGAGGCAGGATTAATAGAAAACTACCAAACAATAAATGAAAATGTCAGATAATTCAAAGATACCGATGGAGAAGACAGAAATTTTTCATTTCAAAGACAAATAAGATCATGGCAAACTATTGTTTATTAAAGCTCAGATACTCCTAAAATGCAACTCCTGTGACACTAGATGCACCCGTCATGTTATCCAATAACCAAAGCGTTGGTTAGTCATTATATGTGTTCATCACAACCGTTTCATATAAGTGATTCGAAGTAACGACAAGGGAAATCGTTCTGCTTGGTCTTGGCTTTCGTTCCAGTACGTATTCTGAGAGCATCTCTCTGAAAAAGTGACATTATGACAATTATTATTATTGTTTGATTGACCGCGGCTTCACGTACAGTGGCAAATATTATCAAACAAACTATCAAACAATAAATCGAATATGGTGTTTGGGATCTGGCCGTGATTTTTATAGTAACAGGAAGTCTACGCTTACTGTTTATGAACGATCACTCATTGCGACTGTTTGACTTCACCTTCGAATGACGTTGGCTGAGAATTAATTCATCCCGCCAAGCCAACGAAAACCCGTATATTGCATATTGATTAATATGACTTTTGACATCGATATATTTGAAAAACTTCCTTAATACTTGTTCCTGATATTGAATTATCCTATGTTGAAAATAATCTAAATGCACAAAATCTGTTATTTCAACACATATATAGCTAAAATGAAAAGTTCCGCATTTTTGTTGTTGAAAAATCAACAGATTGTTACGCAATTTTGACAGAAAATGCCTCATTATGTTTTTTTCGTTATCCTTTTTTCATTTGATTTGGATTTTTAACAATATATATCAAGAAAACTTATGAAATTGACCTCTTCTTTCTTCCTATAAACAAAATTTGATAACGAATCGTGATTTAAATGCAAAACCCTTACAAGGACCATTCTAAAAACTGCTTAATAATCTAAGCGCAGTTTTGCATTGCATTGTTCGGACAAAAACCTCTATACGGACTTTAAATTTATTGTTCAACTATACGACTTGATCTATTTGAAGCCAGTGCTTTTAATTTTACTCCATTCAGTATGATTTACTTGTTTAGCAATAACCTTGTGAAAGCAAGCCCGTGAATATGGTGAGTTATATATGGATTTCAATATTTACATGAACCAATTTATTTCTAAAAGTGACATATGTAGGCTACAACACCGTTCGGTTTATAGCTGAATGACAAAACAAGTGTTCAGTTAATTAACTCTCTGGTCATTTTTTCTTTTATATTGGATGGTCTTGGAAAGTAAGACATGACAGGAAATTGAAAAATGTCCTTATAGATGTTTTATAGGTATTTACTTGGCGTAGTAAAAATTCTTTTAGTCCATAAGAGTCATTTATAGTTGATAGTTGTTCAGTTTTGAATCGTTTTAACTACTTTAATATGTTACTTATTATTATTTCAACGAATTTTGAACTTGAAACCACTGTACATGAGAGTCAATTTCAGTTCATCATTAATAGTTGCTCAATTTTAAATCGTATAAGCTCATTTAATATGTTATTTATTACTATTTCAATTACTTTTGAACTTAAAACCACCGAAAACTCGAAAAAGGACATCATATGAATAAACATAAAATAATACCGAACACATATGCTGCTGTGGAAAGACGATGTCATAGAATTATGACAACGGTTATAACAGTATTTGGTTTTTTTGTCCATTTATTGATAATATTTTTCAATATTTTTTTATTATCCGGAAAATCATGCATATATCTCTTTTTTTATTTGAACAGTTCACCTTTCTATGTGCTTTTAAAAACTGACTGATCAAAAACAGCAGAATGACAAATTAGTCCAATAGTGCCCACACTGTTGCTGGAACATATATCCAGAATTCGAATTTTTTTTCCAGAGTCAAACGACTAGAATGCTATGTTAAAGTGTTTGTAGTCGTTTTTTTTAAATTTTTTGTTGGTTCATTGAATCAATTGGGGTTGGGTAAAATTTTGTAAAAGTTTTATACATTCGAATTTCACTAGCTCGAACTCGAAGGGATTGTTGGGAAATTGACATTAGTTCGAGCTATCCATGCTGTTTGAGTCATCCATGGTGTTCGAGCCATCCGAGTTCGAGCGACAGAAGTTCTATTGTATTTCTTCTTTTACTGCGTTTGTTTTCTTGGATATATTCCTTTGGTCACTCAGTGGAGGAGGGTTGGGATCCAACTTAACTATTTTAACCCAACCACATGTCTTATGTGCCTGCCCCAAGTCAGGAATTGTTGTGATAGGTTTGTGTTTTTTTAAATATTTTGTAACATATATATTTTGAATAATATTCATGTCAGAGCAGTATTATTTTAGGTATACAATTTTTTTTTATTAAGGGCAATTAAGAGCTTTTCTGCTTTTCTTTTGGTCTTATATAAGAGATATTTTTTTTATTCACAAGTAATAGTAAATGAAAAACGAAAAGAAATTTTAAGGAGTCAATTTTGTTTGATATAGCTGCCACTCACAATATCTAGTAATGAAAATGAAACAGTGAACTAATAATATTCATCCAGACGGATTGAAATGGAAAAGTTGCTAGTTTGATGCCAAAGAAATGCAGTTAAGTAAATCAAAGCCACGGTTATCTGTTTCTTTAGTTTAATTTGTTAGCAATATGACATAAGGCCGTGTGTGTTTAATTATTTATTTAAATTACAAATCCATTTTTGAACAACAAAAAATCAATTTTAATAGACTGTATATAGACTGTACATCGATGAAAATATGCTTAATTTTAAGTCAGAGATCATTTTATGTGCAATTAAATCTTAAACTTAAAGACCAATTGATTTTTCAAATATTTTAGTTTTTACCTCGAACAATAACTACAATATCTACCTGCAACCAGAGGCAAAACAAAAAACACAACTTTGGCCTAAGTGCTAATATGACTTCTTGATATAACTTCATCGTTGTTAGGTGAAAACTACGAGGATAAACATATTAATTTACGCTGACTGTACATCTTTTTATCTTTCCAGGAAATTTTTCAGCAATTATGAAAACTTTTGTTTTGTTTAAAGTTGGAAGGTTAAGCCGCTTGCCCCTAAATGTCTTTAAAATGAATGTATCTTATTCGGAAAAATCCTTTTAACTAATTTAAGTGAAAAATATTGATGTTTTGATTATTGTTGTCCGCTTTTCAAGGTTCACCTATAAATTTTCTGAAAACAAAAATTCAGCTGTTGCTTTTTCGGTTAATTTGCATTTAATTTTTATCATTATAACCGAGTTTCTACAATCGATATATTACCTTCACCATATTTTTTAATATTTTGTGCAAAAATTACATACATATATATAAATTTTGTTTCAAAACTTTTGTTTTCTCTTTTGCCATCTTCTTTTAAAGTGCTGTTTAATTGTTAAACGTTGCTATTTCAAGTCTAGTGAAGAATACCCATATGAGATATCAAAAGTGCATAGTTTAAAGAAATAAACAAAATTGAAACAAACTAGGATCAGGTGCCCCAGAAGCATCTACTGTCCTGCGTGCACAACCCGTCCTGGAATCATTGAAATCTAAATCGAGGTAACTTCAATCTAAAAAATTTAACTCATTGTTGAATTACCTGTTACAGGTCTACAACTAGTTGATTTACATTGATATCATGTCGATCAACCAATTCATGTTGGCTATCACAGAATTTAAGGAGGGACATTAAACGAAGTAATGCAGCAATGCTTTCTCCAGAAAATCCTAATGCTTGGAGCAGGCACAATAGGAAAGTTTACAATAGGAAAGTTGAAGTCATCCCGTTTGTCGTAAATCTTAAAAAAATAGTTTTCGTCTTGGTCAATTTCGCAAAATAAATCTTGGTAAATCAAGCTTTTTGAGTGTATAGTCCATTTTATTTCTCGTTCATTGGGATATATTTTTTGTATTGCATTGCATTGGTCGGACAAAAATCTCTATACAAACTTTTAAAGGATTGTTCAACTAAACGACTTGATTTATTTGCAGCTGGTGCTTTGAAATTAACTATAATTAATATGGTTTACTTTGTAAGCAATAACCTTGTGAAAGCAAGCCCGAAAATATGGTGCGTTGTTTATGGATTTCAATATTCATATGCACCCATTTATTTCTAAAAGTGACAAGTGTAGGTTACTTCGCCTTTCTTTTTTATAGCTGAATGACAAAACAAGGATTTCAGTAAATTAACTTTCTGGTCATTTTCTTTTATATTGGTTGGTCGTGGAGTACGACATGACAGCGAATTGAACGATCGTGAAATATGTCCTTACATTTCAGTTGATTACTAGTAAATTTACGTAGTAAATGTTTTTTTAGTCCATCAGAATCGATTTTAGTTGATAGTTGTTCAATCGAATATAAACTACTTTACTATCATGCTTATTACTATTTCAATGACTTTTGAACTTGAAACCACCGAAAAACTCGAACAATGACAACACATGAATACAAACCATATAATATCAAACACATATGTTACATTGGAAGAACAGTGTAATAGAATTGTGAAAACGGTTCTAACAGTATTTGTTTTTTTTTTTTTTTTTTGTCCATTTATTGATCATATTTTCAAAAAATTATTTTATTTTACGGATAATCAGGCATATGTCTCTATTTTTTATTTTTGAACAGTTCACCTTTTTATGTATTAAAATCAAAAACACTGTAAATACGGAAAGCCCTCGAAAATTAATCCATCAAGTATTTGTCCCTGACGTCGGATTTTGCTTCTAATCTCGATTTGTTTCGATTTGAGTGCTTTTTCGCTATATTTGAATCTTTGAATTCCTATGTTTCGGTTCTAATGCTACTGATGAGAGGTACCTCTCTAAAATGTACATAAAGCATACCTACATTTTGTATTTATTAGACTGACTGACTACATAACAGACGAAAGACAAATTAGTCCAATATTGTCTATACTGTAATTCTAACATGTATGCTGAATTCGAAATTTGTTTTAACACGAGACAAACGACTACGTTGTTATGTTATGGTGTTTTTGGTCATTTTTCTTAAAGCTTTTCTTTGATATTTTCCTTTGATCATTCGTTGGCGGAGGGTTGAAGTGCCTGTCCCAAATCAGAAAATGAAGTGATGGGTTTGTCGCTGTAGTAAATGTTTTGTCATATGTACATTTTAAATAATATTCATATAAGGGCAGTACTATTTTTTTATGTATACACGTTTTATTTATTAATGGCAATTTAAAGCTTTGTCTTGTTTTCTTGTGGTCTCTCTGACATTTACTCGATATATTATTATAGCCATTAATCAGAGATAATGATTTTGAACTTTTCACGAACAATAATAATTTAAGAAAGATACAAACTCAATAACTTTGTTTGCTATAGCCGCCAATTGCAATTTCTGGTAATAAAAAAGGAAAAAATAAGCTAATGATCCAGACAGATTGAAATTGAAAGGCTGAAATTTTTAGCCTGACAAATGCAGTAAATAATGACGGTTTCTTTAGATTATGTTTAACGTATATATGAAATAAAGCCGTGTCTGTTTTGTTTTTCGTTGCTTTGCGTCAGGTCAAATGTTTTAAAACTTCTACGCCAACCAGGCAGAAAACACACACACAAAGTAAGAACAAAGCTTTTGTAATATATTTGCAACATAGAAAACATCAGTTGATAAAAATCCAAGTCCTTTTGTTTTTACAAAAAATCAATTTTGAAGGACTGTACAGTGATGAAAACTAGCTCCTTTTAAATCAGAGATTATCTTATGTGTTTCTAATCCTAAAACAATAACAAGGATATAAGCTTCTTGACTGATCAATAATTTTCCGAAAAATTTGTGTGCTTGATTTTACCTCATTCACTACGTAGCCTACCATCAAGTGGACGCTAAACAAAGAAAAACTCAAATACTGCCTAACTGAAAATCTAACTCCTCGACAGAACTTCAGCTAAATTACCCAAACTGTGAGAAGAAACAGTAATTTTCATTAAATGAACCATTATATCATTTAGGGAAATTTTTCAGACACGTTCTTAAAACTTGATTTTCGCCATTATAAGCAGCTTAACCCTAAAAATCTTCAAAAGTGAATGTATCTTATTCTGTATAACTTTTTTTAAACTAATTTTAGTGAAAAGGGTTTATCCGATGCTTTTTTGTTGGATTTTTGATTGACTGATTTATTGATTGCTGCTTAACCTCCAGCGGAAAATATTTAAGCCATATTCCGGACGGAAATAAGTAAACAAACATTAAATTAAAATGAGCTGTGAGCACGGGACCGGTAAGTGAGGGACTTTTAGATTTGACATGAGCTACATGGCGGGTGTCCTGCAGGAAGCAAAGACTGCTTACTCTTCCGGAGCACCCGAGTCTACCCCCAGTTTTTGGTGGGATCCATGTTGTTCATTTGTTTTTTAGTTTTTAGTGTTGTGTTTTTGTCGTTTTGGTCTTGTCTTCGTTGTTCTCCGGAGTTTGTCAGTACTTTTACATTATCCCTTTTCCTCGAATATCCCCTTGGCATTTCTTGACACATTTTAAACCACCGTTGGCCAAGTTTCAAAATATCAAAATAAGAACATTTATTATGCCCCGCGACAAATTTTCGAGGGCGATATTAATTTACCCATGTCCGTCCGTTCGTCCGTTTGGATTAAACATGATCATGGCTTGTCCGGCTATCTCCTCGAACAGTTTTGTACTACATCTGAATTTTGGAGATGTTTCTACATATGATGAAACTGTGCAAGGCCATAGGATTTCGATTTTCGTGAAATATTACCGTAATTGTTGATAATTACACTTTGTCAATTTTACTGGACAGAAATATATGGATCATGGCTTGTCCGGCTATCTCCTCGAATAGTTCACGAGCGAGCGGGGGGCATCAATAGTGTATTACTCATTTAAAAAAAACTTACTACAAGGAAATGATTCTGAAGGCGAGTGCAAGTATTCTTGTGACAACCTAACCTTATGTTATATTAAAGTATTTTAAGTTGAATCCCAATCCTTAAAAGCAATTTAAAACGAAAGCTATGTTTAAAAAATATAAAAACAATAGTACTCGAGTTTAAATAAAATACTTCTAAGAATCTTATCAGAGCACATCTTCACCGTTTCCACAAGGGGCTTCTTCGTAGAATGATAATGGCCGAAATCTTATGGAGTCCATATCATAACGGAAGCTTAAAAGGTCCCCAAAATACAAAATGTGAAACTATTTTAAAAACCGCGACAATTGACCTAATATACAGTCCCACAAAAGTTAAGCGCCACCCAATATTTTTTCTTATAATTATTTTTATTTTACACCTATGTAAAAAATGGAAATAGAATTAAACTAGGAGTTGTTTTTGGTCACAAAATCATGTCTCCCCCCGAGTATGCAAATATTTACTGAATGATGTTTTTTCTAAATATCATATGATAAAAATGGTGTCCCATCAACGTTTGAAGTTTCGTTAAAAATCGGCTGAGTATAGTTTCAGAGGAGTTGCGCTGACATGTTCATTTTGGGCATAACTCTTATAAAAATGAGGGGATCCAAATTTGGAGGTAATATGCACAATTAAATATAATGTCCTACCTGCATACCAAATTTCATGAAATTAGGATCAATAGTTTAGGAGGAGTTGCGCTGACAGGGTAATTTATGAGAATTTTCTAAGTTTCAAGGGGCATAACTCCCACAAAAATGAGACGATCAAAATTTCCCGGTGATATGCACAACTACATATGATGTCCTAACTGCATACCAAGTTTCATGAAATTCGGATCAGTAGTTTAGTAGGAGTTTTGCTGACAAACTTTGTGACGGACACACGGACAGGCCAAAAACAAAATGTCTCCCCACCATAGTGGAGGGGGACATAAATATCCTGCAATCGTTGATAATAGAAAGTGTTGAATATCAAAAGTGATATTATGCTACTAGCATACTATAGTCTTGATACCACTGTAATTCAGAGCAGATAGTGCGGGGCAGAAAGTACTTTGAACCAGTCATGATGCCACAACATGACCAGTACAAGTTCTGTGAGTTGTATCTTTTCAGTCTTACACAGAAAGTATAATTTTTTTCTGCTGTCTTCCAATATTTACAAATTGGAGTTCTGTTTGCAGGATTAAAAGAATATTCAGACAATGTCAGCACATATCAAATTTATTATTACTCACTGCAAAGCAGGTGATAAATGCTTGCCAAACTTGCATTTCTACATGTTTCTATCATTCTAAAGCTCGTACAAATTAATTTGATATTTGCTGACAATCTCTGAATTGTGTACATTTATATTTCCCTGAAGTCATCCACACAAAATGCCACATCATCTGGCACATGGCTTGACAATTTATATACCCACCATCTTCATCCATGTCAACAGGATCTGGTTTAGCTGGTTTAGTTTCTGGATTGGGGTCTATTTCTCCTGGTTTTAGTTTTCTAGGGTCATCATCGGTTTCGTCTCTGTTTTGTGCTTTGTCTCTGAAAAAAAAGAACCATTGTAAACATTGCAACATTTAAATTTTAATAATTAAATAACCAACTGAAACTGAAATAGAAATTCCAAGTAAAAACAATTCAGAATACATCATATGAATCATCTGTGATGTTCTCTTTTTAAATTTACTATGTTCATGTAAATTAATATAGACTTATCATTTAAAAAATTTTACTGATGATACAAATATAGTATAACTAAGTTTGAATATGAATACATTCAATCTAAAAATGAGTGACACAACTACACAAAATAACAAGAGTGTGTAGAACACATGTCATTTATCTGTGTTGTGACCACCAATTGTAGTATCAGGATATCAGTATTCCATACATATTTATAGTGTTTATTACATTACTTACAAACAATATGGACTATGTTTTATGCCACCTTGCATTAATACTTTGGAACATTTGTAGAAAACTTTGATTGTAATGACAAATCTGAGCTTGGAATAGCTGCTTTTATTTTATGTGTGAAATACTGCACTCTATTTCACTAGAAAATTTAATATTTTACTGTTTTCAATATACTTATTCAGATTAATTAAAATGGATGAACCAAAAAACATGCTACAACAAAAACAAATAAAATACTGTATCCTTACAGCAAATTTCATTTGGTTATTGCACTAATGTTGGTGAATACTGTCCCAAATAGAATATTATATTGCATTAGCCTAAGAGTGCAATAACTATTTTATGGGAAACAATATACACCAATTAACTCTTTTTTAAGTATGTAGCCAAGCTTTGAAAAAAAAAAACCCAAAAACTGAAAACTGCAGTTACATCAATATGTTTTGCTACATTAGTGCAAAATATCAGAATAATGCACATTGAATTTTGGTAATGTTATTTATGAAATAATATACTGCTTAACAATGGTTAAATATATTGTATATTATCAACATATATCTGTATATACATGTTTATTTTCAACAGATAAACAGTGATGAGTAAGACACCTTTTTCCTGTTCTGTAATTTTCTTAGCATATAGATGGAAATTCTCTTTTGTTCTTTAGTTATTGATTGGATTATGACAGAATTTGTTAAAGATTCAATATTTTATCAAAAATGTGCATTCACTGAACAGACATGACAGACGTGTAACAGTTTGCAAATTTAAAAAAAAAAATTTTGTGGGTTTTGTAATCTCTTAAAATATATCTATATCTCACATTCAGATCATACCTAAATTCTAAACCTTTGATTTTTTTCCTACTAATTTTTTCTTAATAATTTATCTTGATTATTCAATGTTGGCTTACAATAAATATTCATAATGTTCCAGACACTGTGCAGCTGTTCGTCCTACAATGGGAGCAATAGTTCTCCACTGTGTTGGCATCAACTTGGCCAGATGGAGTAACTTTTCTTCTTCTTCTCTGCTCCATTCTGTCTTTTTAATACTAGGATCCAACCATTCAAACCTAATAAAAATGAACAAAGTTATATACCACAAGTCCTGACTTCATTTATAAATCATGACAAGGAAGAAGAGGTAGGTAAGTTGGACCATTTACATTTTTGAGGCTATGATCTGAAGGTAAGTAGAGAAATGACAAGATGTAGACAGAAAAAAACAAGTCTTAAAAGATAGTGCCTTGCATTTCTCTCTTTTATCAAAAATATATATTGTTTACAAAATAGATATGCAATACTTGAAAATGTCCACTGTCTACAAAGCAATTTTCTGGTACAGTACTCCTGGGACCAAATATTGGCAAACAGGACATTACATGACATAACCATTTATGAAAGAAATTAACAATTATCAAGAGTGGACAAAATAAAGCACATTTGGATTCAAAAGTGGTTTCAAATTGGATGCACCAAAATAAATCTGATCTCATTTATTGAAGAAGGCAAAAATTAACCACAACAAAATTTTCTGATTTAAGGTAATGATGACAAAACATATCCAAGAATATATATATCAAGTCATTTTACTGACAGTGTAAAGTATCTTACCATCTAGCTTTACATTGTTTAGCTGATTTTCTGTGTAAAAGTGATGCAATTCTAGCCCACTGGTTTTTGCCATATTTCATAACAGCTGCTTTTAAAATTTCATCCTACAATAAAAAAGAACATCATTTTCTTGGTAGTTGCAAAAGATTAACATTATAACAATACCTAAATAATAATATAGCTTTTCAAAATCAAAGCAAAATCCAAGCTTTATTCAAATTTCATAAGTTCAAATGTTCATGTATGCCCAATTTCCTATGTGAAACAATCACACCCTATTTGGCTGTAGCTAATACATATTTATTTCCCCTAAACCAAGGAAAAAGTCTAGTTGGCATATATTATATGCAGAGACTTTTTCTAAGAATTCTCAAGTACAGATTGTTATATCGTACAAGTTTTTACCACTGTTCAAAAAATACAGTTTGTTTTGGTGGTCAAGTCTTCATTTAATTTTATTTAACAGTTTAAATATGTTTTAATTGAAAAATAAGCTTAAACATCAAGGAATTGAAAAAAAATAACAACAAATTTATGACCAAGAGGTGATAGTGTGGTAAATTATCTTAACAAGTTTGGTCCAGAACAGCAAACCTTGTTGAATTTATCTGCGCTTTTTAACTTTCAAGCAATGAGAAACTGTTTTTTAAATCATTTTTACTGTAATTTAAGAAAAGTTAACAATAATCAGTTATTATTAAGGAAATAATTGTCCCATTTCCAATTGTGTCATAGTTATCTCCCCTTTTTTACATCTACAGCTACACTAACATTACAGAATATGGAAATTTTCATTAATTATCATAATTTTTACCTGTAGACCTAATTAAATCATATCTATTAGTAACAGAACAGAAGGTGAAATTACCCTCAGGCAGTTATTTACTTAACCAGATGAAGTTGTTTATTGGGGCAATAAACTGATAAACAAAAGGATTAGTGATACTCCGGATCTAATAGAGCTGATAGCCATAGTTTTAAATCAAGGGAAGTAATTCAGAGGGAATTTGAAAGTGGTCAATTCTTCTTCTTCTTCGTATTAGCTTCCTTTAGGAGGAACACCAAGGGCGATAACGTCCAAGTATTAACGTTACAGTAGATATAATTATAAATGATGAACAATCCATGTATTCCATATAAAAGTTCGAAATTGTTTAAAAGGTAAAAAATGTTATTCACTGTATGTAATAAAATCTAAAAAAGAGCTATTTACACTTAATTACTTGCTACTGCCGCTGGCTGAAGCATCAATCATCGCTATGATTCAATTCACAGCAGCCATAATTTTTTTTCTGATTTATTATCAACTGATGTTGTTTTACACATCAATTAGCGATACCTGTGGTATAATCAGAACAAATTGTGGCTGCAGTGAAGTATTTCAATTCTGATAATGTTAATATGTAAAAATACAAATAACATAGTGACATTATGATTGTGCTTAAAAATAAAGAAAAATGTTAAGTCATAGGGCATTGAAGTCCAATCTTTAACAGAGGGTATAGTACTTCCCACGTCAGAAATATACACCTCTGCCAGGCATGGTTTGCCATTGATTGCCTGAATTGGGACATCCAAATAGTTTGATGATGAGAATTATTGTATCACAATCAGACATCTATGGTTTAAACTGCCATGAGAGGAAGCTCACAAAATTATGGCATAACCACCCATGGCATAGTCCATTAACAACTTAAGGAGTTAAGTGACTCTGTTTCGGACATTTGTATAAGTCATAATACATTGGAGATTTTACAATTGGTACATTCTATTGACATTTATAGGACCTCATATTAGAAAATAACTGAAAGAATATAAGACCGTGTGTGACTATGAATGGCACGATAGGGCATAAAAGACGTGCCGGTTATTCATCAAGGTCTTCTTTTCACTGATATTCATGATTAAATCGTTACCTCAGTGTTTCGCCAAACACCTCCTTTTATCATAATTCTCGGCATATTGGTAGTTTTATTGCAATGTGATGCCTAACTGATATAAACAACAGACAAGGAACGTTTTCTTTCGTCAGATCTCGCAAGTGGTTATTGACCTAAAACCAAAAAACGCAACGCACGGCAAACAACTTTGAAAAAATATAATTATATTATTAAAAATATAAGAAAAATCTTCTTTTTTAACCACCTGCTGCAATAAGAGATTTAGTAAAGAAGGGTTTGAAAATATTCGCGAAAATTTTATACAATGACAATTGATAATGACAAAAAATGCACTCATTTTATTCACGATGAACACTTCACAATGCCTACATCATAAAACAAGATGATAACATTCGGGGAGTACCGAGTAGAAAATTCCCGCCAATATTTACGTTTGTTGACACAGATTACAAATAGGTTAAATATACCAAAGACCCTTCAATAGCTATTTACAAATATGTTAAATGCTTTAACATTAAAAAAGACACAACAGACCTAATACATCTGAACTAAACCCTTGTTTTCAAACTTATCTATAGTATAAAGAATTCAAAATATCATTTGGTTATGAATTCCTAACTGACGAATCATTATTAATATTAAAGTATTTTTAAGCTGGTCTGGGTGTTTTTTCCCATCCAAAATTATAGGGTTTCATTTTAACTTGCTCCATTGTTACATAAATGTTATGGGGGTGAACATCCTGATGGTTGACATTTAGAGTTATCTCCACCTGGCAGATAAGTTGGTCATCTTTGTTTTCGTGTATATTAAAATTATACTTGAATATATGATGGACAGTTAGGTACCTTTTGATTCTGCTGAGTGTCAGATTCTCTGATTGGGTGTGTGTTTAAGTAATACCATTTGAAAATCCATTTTTTGTGGTACACACACTGATCAATAAATGAATCATTCCAATAGAAGTGTGTTCCATTTCATAAGTTGAATACTTTTTCAAACAAACAAACAAGGCGTCTTTTAATTTTAAATTTCATTTCCTATTACAGGGAATTTACATTCAAGTGCAGTAGGGGTTTATGGCAGCAATTTGATTTGCTTGTCAACAGAAAATTATTTAAATTTAGAGTTTATTAAAAACTAAAGAATATGTTGCATTTCATACTTAGGCCTAAAAAAAAATTCTGTGTTTCCAGTAACCCGACCGACCCTATTTTTTGTCTTCGACGTTTCCGGCATCGATTTTTTTACTAGAATCGTCTTGCTCTCGGAGTGGAGGTACAAAATCGATACTAAAATAAACGAACGGCATGGCTGTCGCATCAAAAAAAAAAAATAAAAAGCCGACCTACTGACCCTATTTTTGAAGGAGATGTTACCAGAAACACAGAATTGGGACATTGAAAATCCCGCTCATGTTAGTGGATTCTGCTCTGAAAAATCATAAATGTATGCTGAATATGATCAAGATTACAAAGAAACTTCACTGTGACCATGTATGTATGAATGTTATTCTCTGTCTTGACCATGTACGTATGACGACTCCAGAGTGACATGTATGTATGATCAATCCAGTGATACCATGTATGTGTGACGACTTTAACCATGTTTTTGTGATCACTCAACTGTGACCATTCATGTATGAAGACAGAGTCCATGTATGTATGATCGCTCCACTGAGACCATGCATGTGTGACGACAGTGACCATGTGTGTATGATCACTCCACTGTGACCATGCATGTATGACGACAGTGACCATGTATGAATGATCACTCCACTATGACCATGAATGTGTGAAGACAGTGACCATGTATGTATGATCACTTCACTAAGACCATGCAAGTCTGATGACAGTGACGATGTACGTATGTT